>JAAXYX010002192.1:0-18500 GCA_036851915.1 Ptenothrix huangshanensis
ACGAGCGCGCCACTTTGCTTTTAGGGATGTTTGGAATTGCGCCACTTTGCTTTTAAGAAAAACTGGATATCCGCCGCTTTGCCTCTTAACTCACGATATGTATCTAAGGTGTGTAGACTGTGCTTGACTCAAACATGTGGCATCACCTGTCCGGTTTCCTAAAATGGTTTATACTTCTAGCACTTAATTTTCTGTTTCACGTTTACTATTTATTTATATGTGATTTATTATTTCGCGTATTCTATTTGTTGCAGATTCAAACTCTGTGGCAGCATGCAGCACGCCGAAATGCTGGTTATCAAGCTCTACAAGCCAAAGGGGATACTAGTAAATGCACACTTTTAAATCAGCTTAAAATTACATACCAACTAAAATAAAATATTTTCATTTACGTTGTATGATTACTTCATGATTCCTTAAATATGCTTGATTATTTGTTTCTAGTGTTCGGTTGGTTGTTCAATGTCCTTCGAGCACAACAAAGTCCTGAGATTATTGTCGAAGTTCTGAAATCTTTAAATTCATGGTTAAAACTGTCTTGCATATGTGCATGGTCAGATGTGCTATCCCTGATTGATACATTAGTCACGTATGCAGCGACTGCAGCTGCATCTGAAGAGGATGCTGTTTGCGAATCTTGTTTAGAAATTTTAAGCGGAGTAATCGCTGATCCTAGTGCCACAATGTATCCATCATTAATGCTAGATATTTTGGGTAGAATCCTACCTCTGCAATCGTCTATTGACGTAGCACTGCTAAGGAACGACATGGTAAACTCAAATTTGAATGATCACATTTTCAAATAGGTACTAATACATTCGTGAACTATTAAAAAGTGTCTAATTTTCTTTTCACTTGGTAGGACCTTGCTAGTTCATTTTATAGTTTATACGTGGCCATGGCTGATTGTCACTCAAGGTTGTGTGTCGAAGTTGTGGATGAAGAAAACAGCTTCACGAAAGAAAATGCTCAGCACCGTTCCAATGTAACGCAATTGATTGGTATAATTCTGAGGTGCACAGGAACTCCGGGAGTATATCCTGTAGAAGAAATTGTTAGTAGTATTACTGTCTCCGTATGGTATTCCTTAATGGTACGTTTAAATCTGAAATCATCTTTTGAAAAAATATATCAAAAATTACATTATTACCTCTACGAGTATTTTGACGGGGCAGCTTCTCAGTTCATGTTTTTAATCATACACAGGAAGAAATACAGTTAAAGCAGTCAAATGAACCTGTGTATGTCAGATTGATGTTATTTTTTGACGACGTGTACAAATCTTTGGCTGAGATCTTAGTTAGGAAATCACAGTATCCCGCAGAAAATTTTGATACGTGGCATGCTGAAGAAAAGGAACAGTTTCGGGTTTACAGACAAGATGTGGGGGATTGTCTCACATATTGTTTTGAGCTGCGGGGTTGGGCAATGCTTAACGAACTTGTTATATGGGCTGAGAGACAAGTAGATTGCGTTGAAAATGTAAGTCGTATCAAATATTATACGTTATAGACACCGACCTTTTAGGGCATTTAAAAAGTACTCTTTGTTCTTAAAATTTTAATGTTCTATTTCGCCAGTTCTTAATATTTTTTATTTTTAACTAGGATCCATCAAGAATCGAAAGAATTTGGCCTGAAATTGAAAGTATTTTAAATGCTATCCGAGCTGTGACGGAAAATGTTAATGATGATCCAGCAGACTTGTTAATGATTGATTCAATGACTCGAGTTTTTAATGTGATTTTTCGTGTTCTTAAATTCAACCGAGAGAGAAAAATACCCAAAATTTTTCAGGCAGCTATTGAATGCATAAGTAAGACACTTTGATTGCAGTAAATAAGGTTCATTAATTTGCAAATTAACTTTGTTATGTGTTGTTTACTGTGGTGTTTATAGCTATATCGGAATGCTCTTAATTAAACAGGTTCTTGCAGTATGATGCTGTACTGCTTTGGTCCGGTTGCAAAGAATGTGATTGGATTTATTTTAGAAGGACTTTTTCAACCAGATATTGTCACGTCTTCTGCTTTAGCACTGAAAACGCTTAGCAGGGACTGCTCTTCCAGTTTAATGGAGTTTATTCCTCAAATTTTATCTTCATGCAAGGTAACGGTAAAACGAGGGATATCTAATGATATTATTTACTGTAAAATTTTGCTTTCGATTACCCCCGTCCTTTTTTATTTACAGCAAGCGCTGTGCAGTGGGCTACTTTCAGAAAATGATTGTATGAGATTAGTTTATTGCGTTGGACGATTTGTAGTTTACCTTCCACTAGATCAAATTCTCGGTTTTGTCGACGAAATATTTACTCCTGGATTGACTCAACTTCAAAATATTGCTTCAGTTGAAGTAAGAAAGACGTACATATCGTTACATACTGGTGAAGCCAAGTTTGATAAGTTGGACCTTTGGTTGCTTATTTTTAATGAATGTAGTGTATTTGTATCTACGTTATATGCATTTGCTATCAATTTCAGCCTCAAGCAAATATGAAATCTCAGCTGGTCTCAATACTAACAATGTTTAGTACTCTTTGCTATGCGCTGGATCCTTCTCTAAACGGGGATGATGAGGAGGAGGATGAAACGCCCGAAAGCAGCATGAGTAGCAAAGGAAAAGACAATTCGACAAAGATTCAGAAACCGGTTGTAAATGATCCTTTAATCCCTATCGTTGAGAAAATCCTTCCAACTTTAATCACTGTAGCGGAAAAGTGGGTCCGCGATGAAGCTGTTATGGAATCGTTACTTGGCATCGTTAAACACACACTTGCATCCATTCATTTGGCAAGTTCGCCCGTGCTTAATCATTCCATACAGCTGGTTCTCATTTCATTTAGATCAAATCCTCTGACTGTTACAACTAATTTAGCCAAACAGGTTTGGTCATTTAATTATTCGTGATTGTATTTGACACTAGCTCTAACTTATGATCTACACACATCAAGTACCTATATTAGTTGTTACATTGTTTAAATAAATTTTGTTGCGCATTCTTTCAGACTATTTTGATGCTGGGAAGGGAGAATTTGCCCACACAGTGTCAGTTTTTAGCGGAGATCCATTCTTTAAGTATTGATCGGTTACGGAATGCTCGAGAAAATCTCGAATTTGCAGAGTCCTATTTTGTAATGTTTGGACAGTTTATTAGGAATGATATCAATCTTATTCGAGAATCTAGGATTCCTATTGAACCTGTATTAGACTTAGGTAAAAGACAAAATGTATATATATTATTCGAGTCAATATTTTTGCTCAGCGATTACATGTTTTGAATATTTTTGTATCTTAATCTCGCACATTTTGGGTTGGTTTATTTCAGCTATTGAAACATTAAAGTATTCCGAAGCACCTATGCTCAAAGCCGGAATCTTCTTTGTCACGGTTTGTGTTGAAAAGGCTGATAAGAATAATTCTGGACTCAAAGAATATTTTAAACTTCATGGACCCTCTATAGTACATAAAATGGTAGTCACTGTTGGTGAGTTTGATTTTTGGTTCAATATTTTACTGCAGAATAGCTGCAGTACTGTGGTGTTAATTTAATTCTGTGAATTATGCAAGTGCATTGATTTACCTTAGTTGCATGTATGTAAATAATTAATACATAGGTTGTGGACAAATGCCCTCCGAATCCCGGGACAAGAATATATGTATTTCATTCAGATGTTGTTAGACTTCTTATGATATTTAGCAAAAGTGAAAATTTGATTATTAGACAGTAATTGAGTTATCTAATTTTTAATTCAATTATTGTGAATCGTTTGGCGCTAATTTGTATTTAATTAATAGGTGTCATCGTCCCCAGGAGTTCTGTTCACTATTTCGCTGAGTTGTATGTGGCTTTGAATCGTACAATGCCGGCAGAATGGAGAAAATGGCTCACAGATGTTCTTGCATTAGAAGGATTTCCATCTGCACATCTTCAACCTGAAATTAAAAATAAATTTTTTATCAAAGTCACCAGGTACATTTTCCAACTAGTTTTTCAGTGCTCATTACAGCTCAAAATATGAAGTAATTACTAAGTCATTATATTATACAATAATCAACTCATTTGGTTGATAACTTTTTTTGCAGGGGACAAGCAAATAAGCGCAGCGTGCAAGAAGCTCTCAATGATTTTGCCGTGGCTTGTAGAAATATGTCTGGAAGTGAGTATGCGGCAATGACTTCAAGAAGATTTTAAAGTTTTTACAAATCCACTGACTATCGCGTTTCTTGTCGAACCGATTTTGTCTTAACGATATTTATTTTGTTGTCGATGCAGTATATATGTAATTTATCGTTTCGTATATACACTGAGTTTTTGGGGCGTCGTAAACTTTATTTACCAAAACTTTATCTGCAGCTTTGGTATATTGTCGTAATATTGTCATATAGTTTCAGTGGCGCCTTCGTTATTTTCGATTTTGAGACATCACACTCTTCCCCGTTGGGAGAAGTAATAGCTTATTCTAATGAGAATCGTTTGGGGAAGTTGTAAGGATTATGGTATTTCTGTAAGGTAAGAAAATAGTGGCTGACATAGTTGTCTGCTGTCTCTGTCCCATCCTGTATATCAAGTAATTGTTTCAATAGCCGAATGTTCCCACCTACAGCAGTTAAAATTCTGTCTCTCTGTATTACAAGTACGGTGTCGTTAGCTACCCACCTTAATTCTTTATTTGTTTTAGTCCCATCATGCACTGTTTTTTTTATGTTTTTTTCCTTATCAGCACTGAAATCTAAGACGGCAGAATAAGTACGCCGTGTTTACCTGATGATATTTTAGCTGGCGGCGTCACTGCTTTGGGGTTAGTCCGAAGTTACTAGTTGCTATTTAGAAAACAATCCAGCTATATTATATTTATATAATACAGCTGGAACAGAATATTTGATATTTTGAGCGAGTATGTATAAGATTCGTAAAAGAGTATGTCGCATATTTATACTTTTATCGTGTAATTTGCATGAAAACTTGAAACAATTTTGGCTACTGCAAGTCCCGATTGGCATCCTATTTCTGTATTCACGAACGAAGTTAATTATTGACATTTGTTTTCAAACATACTTACGCTCGCAAATGCTTTTTGACCATTCCCTCTGATGACCTGAGCATAGGTACTTGCTAGGGAAAAAGTCGATGAAAGCATTTCTGGAATTTTTAATTTTGTTTGTATTTCGTACCTGTACAATACTAAGGTAACTCAGACATCACCCGCACATTTCTTTTTTATTCGTTATTTGAAAGTATGTCATTAATGTTAGAGGTGGCTTAAGGGAAATTTTAGTTTAGCCACGTTGTACATTTAATTCTGTTTTGAGCCATATACTTACACTGGCTACACATATTTTTGTCTTTGTGTAGTAAAAAAGGTTCAGACGTAATATAATATAGGAAAACGAATTTATGTATATAATTATTTCTTCTAGAATGAAATTAGCCAATTTTTAACCCATATTTAAACGACACAACAAGATTTTAAGATGTGTGTACATAAGTTAATTATCCGTTTGAATATATACTTGTAAATATACATTTCTGTTTACATACTCCCAATTCAGTTATTTTCTTAGCTCTTTGCGAAACTTAATTTTTCCTATAGGATCCCAGCCCCTAATCATGTTCAAGCATACCCACACAACATTGCATTTGCTACGGCTACGGGACCTTTACGTGTAATATTTTCAGAAATTATCTCCCTGATAATGAGGTGTTAAGAAAAAATAGTGCTGAAAGTAAATTATATTGATATGAAAAATGATATGCTGCTCCAGGAGAAAATACCTGCTTTGAAATATTCCCTTACTAACAGTACTACAATCTACAATCCAGGACGGTTAACTCAAGATTAAGATTATTGAAATTCGCTTCCGAGGACATCGTACACAGTACAAATCATTCGTAGTTAATGAAATAAACAATATACGTATATGGATTTGATTTCTTAAACCTAAACGCCTAAACTAAGACTAGAAAGACTTAGAAGTCAAAGATGAATGTGCTACTAAAATAAATGATTATTATAGAATAATTTATTGCTACTACCAACTACCTACTGCATGTCAGATATCGACTCGACTTCGAAATTTTACTATCGCTGCAATAATACAAACAAATATATCTAATTCATGCAGTCGTTAATTATATTATTTCGATGTATAAATGTATTACTTTTAGATCCTTCACATTTACAAACAATTTTATTCATTTAAGCACTAGGTATAAAATAAAAATAAAGTAATGATGGCTTTATATATATATATAAAAACATAATCTGCTAACAAATCTGTCGTACTTATTTCTTCTAGGATATTCTTTAAATAGTGTGGAGTCGTGCGCATTTGTATATTAATAAAGCTACATGTATACGAACTTGCTCCACAACTTTTCGTGTTGGTTTTTAATTCTTGATCAGGTCCAAATAGCTTGGCAAGAGGGGAGTTGTGGTGATTGTTTCTTCAACAGAGCTGTCACTATCGTCGGACGTTCCTTCTTCAGCATCTATACCTTCATCCATTTTCTCCTCTTTATGTCCATCATCCTGAAGCTGAAGGAAATCGTTAACTTTTAACTTCTTAGCCTCCGGCTTCCCAGCCTGTAGTTCAGCGTCAGTCTTTGAGGAGTAAAATTCCTGAATTACTACAAACAACTGCGGATATTCGACTACCGATTTACCATACAGATTATCTTTTAGAGTCAGCTTCAAATCCAATTTGTAAAATCTAAAAATCATAAAATATAGTACATCGACGTTAAATATATGGGATGTGATGAACTATAAAATATGTAGGTCATCGTAACACCAACAAGGCACCCAAAGGAAGAGAAATTATACAGCTATAAATCCTTCAGCATTTATTTTAATGCTTATTTCATACATCGTTATGTATATACTACAAAATTGAGGTTTTAAATTTCAAATAACGGGAAACACTACGTGAACCCTAAAAGTAAATAATAAATATGAACAATATTCAACACAGAATTTAACATGAGTTAAATAACTTACTTGCTGGAACTATGACTTATTTTTTCTGCTTTCATAAGCACGTCAATATTTTCCAATCCAGCCTTTTGGTAGGCCTTCAGAGCTTTGGGAGAGTTTGCAGAACGAACATACGGTCTAATAATATCTTCTAATAGCAAGTTTTCAGAGCACCTACCAACAAGTAAAAAATGGATTTTCCTTTTTAGTTTTAAGTCAACATTGAAAAAAGTATTGGTATTAAGTTACATTATAAATCACTAGCAGTATTACCTGTCTTCATGATAAGTAATCATTTCGGCATTCAAAAAAGTCAGTTGAAGTTTCCAGCTAATTTGTTTTGTTTTCCAGTCTAAAAATGTGGAATTATTTTGATGCCGAGAAAAATGTTGTGGTAGAAAGTAGAAACGCGTTCCTCGATGCATCACGGCCTTTAGAAGTCGATGAAGGTGCTGAAATATCAACAAACATTCAATCAAAACACTACTAATCCAATTTTAATCAGGTAAAAGAAGGCACTATGCAATACTTGCAAATTGCGTTACCCTTAAAAGTTAAATTATTCCAACTCTAGTACCAGAGCATAACTTAATACAATGCTCTCCTTGTCCACAAATAAGCACTAATATCCGCTAATGCAGTAAATTGGTTCGCTTAGAGTTAGGTTAGTTAGGTTAGCTTAGGTTGCAATCGTTAGCTTAGATTAAAGTCAGTCTACGTTAACCTTACCACTGGAAGTGTTTGATCAAATCTGCTGTATCGTTTGGATTTATCTCTTGCATATTTATCCACATTCCGTCCAACTTCTTCCAGTAAACGGTAATCTAAGACAAGTTAGTAAGAAAAAAGAATTTGAAATAAGCAAATCAATTTAATTTTGATATCCAAAAAATGTAGGATTGCAATATTTCAGCCACCATGAGCATGCTCTGTTTTTAATTACGAATTTACCATTCAATAAATGCAAATCGTTGAATTTGCCCAACGGAACATACGATGTTCTGGAACGAATTCCATCACAATCCGTCTTTTCCTTGTGTTCTGCAATGCATTTTAGACTGCATGTGTGAATTTCGCAGGCTGGGCAGGTATATTTAGCTGTCTCCTTTTCGCACACTTCACAACATCCCAACCTGATAATTTCAAAAATCGCCGATCTTAAATTATAAGTATTTACGTTGCAAGCCACAATTTAGCATTTAATAAACAATGTATGATGTAGAGTGAACAAATAAACTATGAGTGAGTACGTCAAATTAATTATTATATGACAAATAATTAACCCCACGAAAATACTAATGACAATGACTAACACAAATCGAAATTTGTTTCATTACCTCATGTTAGAAGCTTCTGCTTTTTGAGAACTCATTTTAACCTCCGTGGTTAGAAGTCACTTCAAGAAGAATTATTTACAATCTATGAATTGTGATTGTTCGAAAAGCATAAAATAAGATCGAAGAATAAAAACAATTGCAGTCGACTGTTTTATAAACCAACTTTCAATGTAATTATCGACGAAACTCTCCGAAGAAACTGTCTGCTCTTAGGAATAACGCCCTTGAAAATTTTAAGTTCCAATAATTACAATATAATGTAACGAACCCAGTTATCTTCTAATTCATAATTATTTACCTTTTCTCGTTCAATGAGGGATCAGGGATTATGAAAAAATATGAACACAATAATAATGTGGTTCCTACACGTGGTGATTTCCCGCGCAGCGTCTTTCAGTAAGTAAGTAAATCACGAGTACAGATGTCAGCTATGATTCTTGGCTAAAGTATGGAAGACTACGGTGGTTGTGGATATTAAAATTGCAAATAGTCGAGAACATCTTAAATAAATAAATTACATACATACATTGCTTCAGCTGATCATTCACTACTGCATCTTTACATTAAAATAACGAATTAATTTCCGCCACAACAATGGAATTTCGGCCAAAAAATCTAAAAATGGTTCCGTAAACATTGAAAGCCCTTTTTAACTTTTACGCGAAACGTAAGTTAATTTATTCAACAATAAGAATAGAAATAATGTAAACAACTAGATTAAACTGCCTTTTGATTGAACCAAGCTGTAAATTTAATACATACAGCTTGGTCCAACCATTTCATTTGTTAGCCATGCAAATTAAAATAATGATAAAGCAACGTGATTCACGGATATAATGAATATAATTATGTCAAAGAGGGAAATCTTCTACTCCGATAAACAACTACCTACATTCATTCTGTGTACTGGACTAATGAGCAAATGAGCTCACGAGTTCACAACTCCTTCCCTATCTCAGAGGCTATCTAAAGAGTACCTACCTACTCTGGTTTTATAAATCATGTTATAATTATATACTAGCGAATTCAGATCATTCAAGATATACTTTGTAGGTTAATATTTAATATATTTTAATCACGATAATTGTAACTGTGTCTTTAATGGATTATTTAGAAATGTAATAGCTATTAAAATAGCCCGCTACTCAATTAGTAATTTCATATTGTCGACATAATGAGCATGAGGTGGGAGGTACATATAGTGGAGTGAACACCTTGTTACACGTTCTTTGACTTTGATGTCCCTGCTATGCAATTTTAGCAAAACAATTTTGTGCAAATGAAGTTAATTTTTAATAATTCCAGATTTTATTACAAAACATGCGAAAGGTACCTGCCTACCTACCTACCTACCAACCTACATACCTACCTGGGAACTTTTGTTGAAATATGAACATGCAAACACTGCGATACTTTTTCATAAAAGTTCAAATATCAAATATCAAGCAGTCTGGGAGTGTAAACATAATTATTAAATACCAACTGCAAACGTAATTAACGTTCTTGTTTACGGAATTCTCGTCATGTGCCCCTCTACATACACCGCTCTCATTCCCTCCTCAATCCTCATCTTCCTTTCATCTATTTGCGGCGTACGTAATTAAATCTACTCTTGTTTATTACCTTCAATTACCAACAACCAACAACATCAGAATTCACTTTTTACCCAAATCGTACCATTTCACTTCACGCTGCTCTACCTTTCCATCAAAAGCATTTCATTCAACTTTATACAGAGCGATATCGTGTATGTACCTACCTGTAAAGAATTATTCTTTGCGGTTATCCATTCTTATATGTATAACTATGTAGGTGCATAGGTACATATACGAGACTCTTAACTTTGCTATTTTATACATATTCCCATTTCTCGCAATAAATGTTCCCATTTATTTTCACAAGCTCTCCACTCTCAAGTGGTCCTTGTTATTTTACATCGCATTTGCCGCTGCCATATCGTGCCTATCAATATTATTTTATCTGCAATAAAGATGCATGCAAAAAATTTTATCTGCACATATACTAACCAAAAAGGGAATGGAATGCAACGCAGAGCTGTGGCATAAGGAGCTGCTCCACATACATCTTCAAGAAATGGTACATACATACATACATACATACATACATACATACATGGAAAGAAAGTCTTATTTATTACCTAGTATCAAAATATACAACATTGTATATTATTTGGCACGGACAGATTTTAAAAAATTGCTCTGGAAAAAGTTCTGATTGCAGTCCTTCAAAGAAGGCGATGGGAGATTATATCTATAGTCAGTGGTGAGGGTAAAATTAATTTACGGTTCAATTTCAATTAATCACCTGACTTTATGATGCGCTGTGTACTGAAAACATTCGCAAAATTGACATTCCATTCTATTTTTCGAAAATCGCGTAAAATTCAAGTTAGGACTCATTTTTAAAATTACATTGGATTTATTACAGCACATAATTACAAGAATGACAAAAAGAGAGACCTGCGGCGAGTGTTTGGGTGCTAAAGTACCTCCCAAAATTTTGGAAAAATTATACTTTTTCAACAAGCGTTTATTAGAAAAATCGGATCTTTTCAAAAAGTGTTGATTGAAAAAATTAAGCCCTCTCAAAAAGGTTCATTGGAAAAATTAGGCTTTTTTAAAAAGTGTTAGCCGGGGGAAATTACGCCCTTTCCACAAGTTTTAGCTGGAAAAAATAAACCTTTGGTTCAAAAAGTGCGAATTCAAAAAATTATGCTCTTTCAAAAAGTATTAATTACAAAATAACGACATTTAAAAACAAGTGTTTATTAAAAGTATGAAATTTTTGAAAACAAATATTCGTTTACAAAAATAGAAAAAAGTGTTAAATTTTGGAAAATTACGACATTTTATGAATGCCGACCGGAAAAAGTTGACTATTTCAAAAGATGTAAATTGAAAAAATTACGCCCTTTGAAAGTGTTATTTTAAAAAAATAAGCCTTCAACAAACCTTTTTAAAAATTGTTAATTTAAAAAAATAAGCCTTCAACAAACCTTTTTAAAAAGTGTTAATTTAAAAAAATAAACCTTTTCAAAAAGTGTTAATTAAAAAACAAACCTTTTCAAAAAGTGTCAATTGAAAAAAAACAAACCTTCCAAAAAGTGTCAATTGAAAAAAAACAAACCTTCCAAAACGTGTTAGTTAGAAAAAGGATCCGTTTCAAAATCTATAATTACTTGAAAAATTAGTCCCATGAAAAAATTCGTTTAAACATCACACAGTCCCCCCTGAAATTCATTCATTTCCTTTTACTCCCCTGAGAGACACTTTCATATTTTTAAAAACGCTCTTACGATTAGTCCTTACACTTGCAGGTGCAAAACTTACGACCAATTCGACAAAAATATCTCGTTATACTCAAAAGATATTAAGTTTTCCGCCTTCAACCCGACTACTACCTAATTACTTGGGAGAAGTTGCAAATGTCCTAGTGAAATATCTGGTGAAATGTCTCCCATAAAAGTGACTACACAAGTGTTAATTACAAAACTTGCATAGGTATATGTATACATTCCTATTCCTACATAAATACACTACACTGCACTACACATCTCATGTCATTCTACTCCATACTCTACATACATAGTCAGATCCAACACACTGCCTCTGCACAATTCGTTTTTCGTTTACGATTCCCTTTCTTGAAAACTCGTCAGATAATTTGTGAATGAATAAGTAAAAAATTAATGGGCTTGATTGTGTGAGTTGCTCCATACCTACATGTATATCTCATTTGTACACGGCATGCGTACTCAATTATAATCGGTGATTTTCCCTGACTACAATACATTAATTAATGTATTAGGTTTCACTACTATACACCAGAACCAGAGCAGACCAGGACCAGAACCAGGACCAGGACCAGACTAATAGGATAGACAGTGATAGAGATAGCGTAAGTTACGGGTTGGATGCTACCGCATCTCCAAAGCCAAAGCCAAAGCCAAAGCCAAAGCCAAGCCCAACGCCAATCGCCATCACCACTTCCATACAAATGCTGAGTTGAGCCTACGATATTGATATTATGTTGAGACAGCAAAAACAGTTGATTAATTTCCTCGCATAGCATGATTAATACTTGGTAGTTGGTTATTTCACTTTCACTTTCACCCTTTTAAGTCCGCTACACGAATGGTGAATCTTGAATGTAATTTAGGCAGAGCAAAAGAGTAAATATGTAGTAAATGGTAAACTAAGGAATGCTATTTCTCCTAGTACTGGTGTCTACTCACTGTTCTCTTCTCGTCTGTCTCTCTCCCTGCTTTACTTGGTTTTGCTTTTGTTTTTGCACTGACTTGGGCTCTGGCTCTACCAGGCTCTTGCCATGCTATGCAATATAATGCAATGTAATGTAATGTAATGTAATGCAATGTAATGCAATGCAATGCAATGGAATTGCACTAGTAGTTTGAAGATTAGATTGATCAATGAGTGTAAATAATAGAATTTTGATGGTAGTCAAGTGGAAAGGATGTTCTAAATGAGAGTCAACATTATAACACACTCATCAAAATAACATTCTCATTTAACTACTCGAATACCAACACTTACATTCACTAGTCAGTATATAGACGTAACTATAGATATACCTACCTATAATTATATAAATACCTACCTTAATACCTATTCGTGCCAGGCTAGGACTATGTATGTACTAGGTACTGCCAATTGCCAATTGCCAAGCCATAACCAAAGGAAACCACTTCCTCAACCGCACCACTTTTCATTCCATTCGACTTGGAGCGTTTCCTACAGCTGACTGTATTTATTATTATGTGGCTATGCATATTTATCCATCTGTCTGTATACAATTATAAATGGATCAAGTAGAATGCAGAATAGATGTAATTATGCATATGTAGAGAAGCCTTATGAAACAAAAACAATCATGTATAATTATAGAGATATGTATATGTATATGTATATGTACGTACGTCCTTCTTCAACCTCCCTCCTTCCTCTGTGACATCGCATAAATCCAGATTCGTGAATTTAAATTCTTCATCTACAACATCATAGTATGTACGTAATAGGCGTATGTGCTAGATGACATTCAGACTGTGTTTGCATTTCTACTTGTAGCTGTGTGATGTAGCCTCAGATCTCAAGATCCTGTTCTATTCATCAGCTTAAGTGGTAAGTGGGTTGCTATTTAGATGGATAAGCGTATTATTGATACATATAAACACGGAGATAGGATGGAAGAAGACGATCTTGCGATGAGGAGAAAGGAAGGGAAAGGAAGCAGTAGCGGTTCTAGGAAATTTTACCGAACACGCTGGCGTTTACAAACCTTCAAAACTAGTAAAAAAAATTGGGTTTTTTTCGGTAAGTTATAAAAATGAGGTCCTTTTTGTGTGAATTTAAAAAAAACTGCGTCTTTTTATCATGCATTGAAAAAAAACTTCGTTTTTTTTTCATAAATTCAAAAAACTGCGTCTTTTTTTCGTAAATTCAAAAAACTGCGTCTTTTTATCGTAAATTAAAAAATGAGCCTTTTTTCGTCAACTGAAAAAAACTGCGCCCTATTTTCGTAAATTCAAAAAACTGCGTCTTTTTCTCGTAAATTGCAAAAACGGCCTCTGTCTCTCGTAAATTAAAAAATGCGTCTTTTTTTCGTCAACTGAAAAAAAACTGCGCCTTTTTCTCGTAAATTAAAAAAATTCATCTTTTTTTCCTCAACTGAAAAAAAACTGCGTCTTTTTCTCGTAAATTAAAAAAACTGCTTATTTTTCTCCTAAATTGAAAAAATACTGCATCTTTTTCTCGTACATTGAAAAAAACCTGCTATTTTTTCCTAAATTGAAAAAAAAACTGCATCTTTCTCTCGTAAAAAACAACGTAGTAAAAATCGTAAAAGGTGCTGTTACAGGGCTTTTTTAACATATTTCTGAAAACCCACTTAGGCTTGCGCCGGCTTTGTCTACCCCTAGAATCGCTACTGAAAGGACAGACAAGCACGAACACGAATCCGAAGAAATCCTAGACATTCTGATGACTGAACTGAGACGGAATGATTAAAATAAATAAACTAAATTTGGGTGTTTGCGAGTCGAACGGGAAAGCTTTATGGTTTCTGTGTCTTATTATTCATCAAAAAACCTATTAAGTATTTACTAGCATATGCGATAATGCGTTAATGCGATCATCCTAAAGACCACGACGACAAAGACAAAGACAAAGACAGCTCCAGATACAACTACAGAACACATCTTCACCAGTTAGACAAAGACTAGAAGCAGACAGACAGCCACAGACGACACATTCACACAAATATAATTAGATATACCTATGCAAGTATATAGTCATGGGCTTGTTATACTGGGAGTGGGACAGAAATGTTTCCAACGCAGGAAACAGAGTCGGACTCAAGTGTAAGGAAAGGAAGCATTAGGCTTATCCTGAGGAGAAGAGGAAAAGACCAAAGTGAGCATCACATCACATCACCACCCGCATAAAATCCTTGTATTCAATAAAACTGACGACAAACACAAACTACACAAACTGTGAACTGAAACTGAAACTGTCGAAAATGTGGAAAGTGTGGAAACTTGACTGTCGAAAGCTTTTAACTCGTACACTCTGTATACGTTCAAGTAGCCGACTAACCGGGTGTGATCCCACATAACCCGTTCCTGTCCTTTCTCCTTTCCTTTCCCTTCCTTTACTTCTCAGTAGCGTAACCAGGATTTTTTAGGCGTAGGCCAATTTGCTAAAGCTGATTATATCTAGTGTAAAAATGTAAAAAACGCATCTTATTTAGTGTAAATTATTAACAAAAATCGTGCCTTTTTAGTGTTAATTAAAATAACTGCGTCGTTTTCTGGTAAATTTGACAAAAAATGCGACTTTTTGTGTGTCAAATAAACAAATCCGCGTCTTTTTTGTGTAAATCTTTAAAAAAATGGCTCCTTTTTTGTGTAAATCTAAAAAAATGGCTCCTTTTTGTGTAAATTCAAAAAAATGGCTCCCTTTTTTGTGAAAATGTGAAAAAAATTGCTCCTTTTTTTTGTGAAAATGTGAAAAAAATTGCTCCTTTTTTTTGTGAAAATGTGAAAAAAATGGCTCCTTTTTGTCTAAATCTAAAACAAATGGCTCCTTTTTTGTGTAAATTTAAAAAAATGGCTCCTTTTTTGTGTTAATTAAAAAATCTTCCCCTTTTTTGTGTGAATTAAAAAGCATTTTGAAAAACCCCACGTAGGCCTTGGCCTACGTGGCCTACGTCTAGTTACGCTACTCGTCCTTCTCTTCTCTCGTCCCATGCCATCTACATCCACTTGCACATCCAAAATCCACTCGTCCACATAATTCTCCTCCATCCAGTCCACAATCCAGTGTTATCGCTTAGACACATACTCAAGGCGAAGCAAACAGATTTATCTACACTCGCAGCAAAATTGATATTTGACTGGCAATAGAAATGCATTTCCAAAACTCCTTCCATCACCCATATTTTAGATGCAACAATTCAGCATTCCAAACACTGCTTTCCTACGTGCTCTTCCACATCCTGCTTCAATTAAACATCCAGTCCAAGAGGAGCGTGCATGGAACTCATTATGCAAGCTCGATACTGTATTTGAAGTGCAATTACAGATTACAGGTATATGTAGGAACGCACTGCGGGATAAACTAAAGTGACCCACTTAATATTGAATGTATAATATAAAGGACCGATGCTGTAAAAACTAAGCACTCTTAAAACAGGAGAAATCTACTCTCATTTCTTGCTGCTGGCAGTTCCTATTTAGTATAATTATGAATGCTGCTAGAATGCAATTTAAGTGAGTGCTAGATGCATTAAAAACGTATTTCGGACTGTGAAGTCAGCTTTTTTATATACTTTGAAATGTTTATTGTTGTATGCATTTTGAAGGCGTCTAGTTTTTAATTTATTGTTGCGAATTTTCACAACGTCTGATTTTAAAATTTTCAAGTAATTTGAAAATATCTTCTTTTTATTTTTTACCCGTTTTGAAAGGTCGGATTTTTATTTTTAAAGTACCTATCTTGACACCGTGTAATTATTATTTTTCATGTATTTTGAAACCGTCCAACAAAAATTTTTTAAGTATTTTTGAAAACATCAAAATTTGATTTTGAAATTTTTCTAATATTTTCATCCTTTTACGAATTTCGTAAACGGGTAATTTTCATTTTTCACATACCGTATTTTAAACCGGTTCAATTATTTAAGCATTTTGAACACGTCAAATTTTTATTATTTACCCGTTTTGGAAACGTCGGATTTTTATTTTTCTACTCATTTTGAAAATGTCCAATTTTTTATTTCGAACGTATTTTGAAAAAGTCTAATTTAAAGTTTTTAAGTATTTTGAAGACGTCAAATTTTGATTTTTTACCCGCTTCTAAAACCCATAATTTTTCTTTTTACTTGTTTTGAAAACAACATCTGATTTTTATTTTTACCCGTTTGAAAAACGCCTGAATTTTATTTTGCTATGTACATATTTTGAAAACATATAACTTTTTACTCATTGAGGATGCATCTTAAGCGTAAGATGCTTTAGATGTACTTCCAATTTTTTTAGACAAACTCTGGATATTTAATTGGATTTTAGGCGAACATGAGCTGCATTCTGCGTTCATAATAATTACCTAATACAAAGTAGAAATACAAAGTAGTTTTTCGAAAAGATGCGTTTAGTTTTTGCAGTGTTCATTCATATATATGCGCATCCGTACGCATGGAGAGATTCTCATTCATCTTATCTCGTCTCTGGTAGTCACCGTCTGTGCTCCAGTTTCTTCTCTTCCCCTGATTGTCTGAATTCTCAATTTCTCATGTCTTCTTTCTCCTACTACGACGTTCAAAGTGAAATTTGCAAGATTTACATTCGAAGCGTGGAAGGAACTCTAAGACAGCATCTCACATGTTTCCAGTATAGCACCAGTACATACATATATCGTTCAATTCCACCGGAGTCTCCTCCACTCCTTCCTTTCTCTTTTGGCTTACAAAACTCATCTGTTTGAAATTAGTAAGAAAACAAATCAGCAATCAAACACAATCAAGGATTATTAATTCCTCCACAAAGAACAGATATTGGATTCGTATAAAGGATTCATTCTTTCTATGCACTATATACATACATAGCATAGGTAGTAATGAATCCGGAAAGTGAATGAGCATCTAATGAGCAAATAAGTGAGTCTCAAAGACCCCATTTTCCCGGGTTTTTTCTGAATTTATGCGTCACTATAGCGGCACTTACTGCNAGTAATGAATCCGGAAAGTGAATGAGCATCTAATGAGCAAATAAGTGAGTCTCAAAGACCCCATTTTCCCGGGTTTTTTCTGAATTTATGCGTCACTATAGCGGCACTTACTGCCAAGTATGTTGTTGCTTTCCTCGTGGTCTTGTATGTACGTATGTACTTCCATGCCAGGATTCAGTTAGGTTTCCAAAATAATTTTGTCTCGTTGAAAATGTTCTGAAGGCATAATAACCATAAGGTGACACACAAATATGACCTCCGAGACTTTCCTTGGATGCCATGGAATAATTCAGAGTGAACCCTAGCAGGTCCCTAGATTCGGATTGTTGTGCGTTCCTATGACTTGATTGTCTCTTGCATATTCTATGAGATTGTCATTGCCTTGTACTAGCTCCCAACAAGAGTATCCCCTTGCTCATGGTGTGTAATTATAGTGAAAGGGATCGTACGATAAATAAGGTGAATGCGATAAGATGGAGAGAGTCGGACCGAGTGACAATCGCTAAGAAACTAAAGGAAAGGAAGGCCAGGGAGAATTGAAAAATAAAAAAGTGGAGAGGATGAGCCGGATAAGAGTTCAAGTTTGAAACATTTTCATTGTCATAAATACTTGATGACTTTGTAAGGAGGTTGGTGTGGTGGTGAGAACGGGTTGCCATTACACTCAAAGTAACTAGAACTATTCCCAATGGGTTGTCGTTATTAAGAAATTTCTCTGTATAATTATATTCCTATAGCATAGCCCGCACTATTCTATTCTATTCTGTTCTATTCTAGACAGTCAACAAGCTTTCTCGCGGTGACGGTAATATAATGGTAATACGGATACAATGCAATTTCTGCCCGATGAACCGTCCTTGTCGTTCACGTTGCTTTTCTATTCCTGGTCCTGGTTCTCTCCATGGGCGGATCCAGACACACTTCA
>JAAXYX010002193.1:0-18495 GCA_036851915.1 Ptenothrix huangshanensis
ATAGTAGTATATAATAAAGTCTAGCATATTTAACATAATTGTATGATATAGTATAGTATGTATTCCTACATAATATAATTATACTATATATAATAACAAGTATTGCATTTTACGTGTAATTGCTACTACAATACAATCATTGTTGAACAGAGTAACAAAACAGAAAACAAAATGTTATTGAGTTACGTTTACCACAATAATAATTATTATTGAAGATAATTATCAAGTATTAAGATTAGGTGTACCGCGGTTATATCTAACTTAGATTATTACCTAACTAAAGTATAATTAATTATTTATTATTATTTATTATTTAATTTTAGTTATACAGAGATCTTTTCATGTAAATGTTTTCAAACTTTATAAATTGTGTACATTTATTATTATTTATTTGCAATATAGTTCAAGCTAGCACTCGGCAGTCAGCAGTACTTAATCCTAACCGTAATTATAATTAATTACTTTTATTTAAAATTCGAGACAAACTCAAAAAAACAAACAAATAATACACTATGTAATACACAAACTAAACAGACATTTTAGGACATTTGACATTATGTTTTAGGATCATATGAGACAGAAGACAAGGCAGATCTTACGTAAACACATTACAATATGCAATTCATAGTAATTAGTTCATTTCACGTTGGAACAATAAAAATTAATGATATTCATAAAAAAATGAGTATTTCATCATCCATGATTCATTTTTCCCCTTACTCAATAAAATAGATTAATATAATAGTTTGTAATAGTTTTAATAATTAAAATAGTAATAATAAAGTAAAGTAGTTATTATATGCATTATTAGGTAATAATAATGTTGTTGGTTGACTAGACTTTTTAAAATCAAATTTGCGCGTTATTAAATACATCTGACAGTTTTACACCAATATGTAATTTGTTATTCCTTTAACACTACACCATATTTATGATTAATTACATGTAGCTTAATTAATTAATTATGTAGCAGCGATAAAAAAGATGCGAGAATTACTTGAGTGACACAATCAATGTACAAACTTGGCAGCAATATTAACACTATACAATTATAATATAACTATCGTTAATTATATAGCGCTCGTATCCTATACACACATGTACAGTATTATGCGAAAGATTTTATGAGATAAATTGCGTCAAAATTAGAATATTAAGGCTTTGTAGTCATTACAATTGTAAGGCGAAGTAGCTGAGCATCTGTATAGTAACAACACAGTGCACGTGTCTAGGAATTTTTACAATTAATTATAATGGTATGGCGTACGGCAGGCGATGCAATTAATTATTTATATACTATCCACGATAACATCTAGCCATTATGTTTTTAAAAGTTTACAAGGTTATGACTTACTATTCTACATATCTATAGCTAAGTATAAATTCTAATTCTTTGTGCTGATCATTTTGTGGGATGGCAATATATTATGTATTTGGTTATAAATTTAAGAATAGATTGTAGAACCGTACGGTATAACTATACAGTTGCTATGTAAATATAATTAATTAATTACATATCAGTTTTTACGGATGGCACGCCAAGGCCGAAGAATGACGGATAAATTTCAGCATGTATTGACATTAGACTTGAACTTTAATACCAGTGAGTCGAGGAGGGGAGCACGTACCACAGTAACCTCCGCATCGACCTGTTACTACATTACTGTCCTGTAAACAATAACAAATAGAGTTCATCATACGATTGTTTAACTTCATTTAATTACCCAAAGATAATATAATAATAATTGCACACTGCCTTAGAGTTGAATGACCAATTTAATTTAAGCAATACTTACTTTGCTTTTATGAATCCACATAGAAGCTCGATGTCCTTGACTTGTCCATACAGTTTCTGGACTGACACTAAATCCAGTCCCATTTAAATTAATACTGAACCTTCCCTGGGGACAATTTACGGAGGAATAGCAGTCACCCGCTTCACCGTAATTAATTGGTGATCCACTAATTTGACGCGTAAATTCATAATCGTCCGCTACAAAAAATAAATAAATATCACGCCACGTGTAGAAAATGAAGGCTACTAGTGTAAAGTATACAAAAGCTACTCAACACTAAAAATAAACAGAAAATCGCTTGCGTAAGGACTCACCTTGAATTCTTAAATTAGTAACGTTAATTCTGATTTTTTCATAGAATGTAAATCCAGATTTACGATTTCGATCCACAATACACTCGCAAGTCTCTAGACGAATCCCACCCCGTGGGCACGTTTCAGGACGAATTAATCTGAAGTAAAACATAGACTCATAATAACGTGCATTTTAAAGTAAGTAATTATTTCAAAATACCTACTCACATGTATTTAAATCACAAATTAAAAATACAATAAATCGTGTATAAAGGATAATATTATAGGGAAAAATTACCGTTTTTCATAAACTTCGGAGAAATTATCTTCGCTATTTAAATTAATATATTCACCACCATTGTGACAGTAAATAGTTATGTTTTTGCCACCTACAAGTATGATTTGATTGCCATTGGGCAAACCATTACAAGACGTGACACCACACTGTACCACGGGACATTTTCTCTTGCGATTTGGCTTAATAATATTTTTGCAGTTATTGGCATTGACTCTTCCATTAGATTTGGTGCTGATACAGTAGACACGACGCTTCTGTCGAGTTATCTTGCCACATTTGGACGTGCATGGGGTCCATGGATCTGTTTTCCATCTGTCACATTATAAAATTTTACAGCTTATTAACAGCAGCCAGACTAAATATGAGATGAAGAGATACAGAGTAAAGATGGAAAATAATGATGGCGAGAAGTGACGAACAAGGAGATAAGGCTAACCGATAAGTTTCCTGGCAGTCGCCCAAGAAGCAGTAATTATAATTTTTCGGTTTGTCTTCCTCGTTGCACGAATGAAGAGGATCCGGATCAATCCAACCGTATTTGTTGACTCGATGACAACTGACACTCCTCTCTTGTATCCCGTAGCCACATTCGCGTGAGCACTGTCATTTTTCATCAAAGTCGATTATTATTGTAATTGCGAGTTCACATTAATAGTTACAGGATCAATATCATACCTCTCTAATATGACAGCATAATCAAAGTATTTTAATGAAATCAAGATAGTTTAGTTCACTCACCTCAGACCAAGGGGCTGCAATCCATTTGAAAGCACAGGGGAATCTGGCGCAACCACGTTTATCTCTAGGCTTTTGTCCTAGAGGATTAAAATCAAGGCTGAATCAGCTAATTTTTACACAGTATATTATTAAATAAATACACTACTGTCATACCTACCACTGCTTGGCAATTGGCAATAAATTTGAAAAGCACTCCTTAGTGCAATAAAACTCACCACGACAATGTTCATCAGCAACGATAGATTTAGATAAAAGTTTTCCACTCGAGTAGTTCAGTTTAGTGCAGTTTACATCCCTTAACTTGAATCCTTTCCCACATTTCTTGGTGCACTGCATGAGAAATTAAAAGTTATACACAAACATGATTCATTGCATTCAATAAAATCATTAAATAATGGTTAACACCTACATTAGACCAAGTTCCGACGTTCCACCGATAAGCGTAGCTGTCATCAATCGAATTAATTTCCCCACAATCCCATTCGGAGCAGGGCTCAGTAGTATTTGGTTTCACCAAATCGGCACATTTAGTTTCACTAGCACTTTTGTAATCCCAATCTACACATCGTACATTTCTTTCGCGAATTCCTCCACCACACGAACTCGAGCATTCAGCCCACTCTCCAACTTCCCACAAAGGACACGGCTCATTATTACAATTTTCAACAGCATTTGGCTTGTCTTCAGTACATTGTTCCCCCTCACACACCACTTGACGGATTCGTACACCATTCCCACAATTTTTTGAGCACTTAGACCACGGTCCAAGTTTCCATTGACATTTATTCGATTTCAGGCATTCTCTCGTCATACTTGGAATGGGCGCTGGGCAGTTTTCGTTTGCAGTTGTTTTCGACTCGAATGTACACGTCACAGTGCGAATTTCATGACTAGGTCCACATGTAGAGTTACACTCGGACCATTTCCCTGTTGACCATAAACCACACTCGGTAGTAGTGGATGGCACTATATCTGGATTGCATCTGTGACTTGAGCAAGTCACTTGTCGCTTTCTCACATCAACGGATTCGTTCGTAGAAGAAGTGGATTTTGTGCACTGTAAAATACAGAAAATTAAATGACGGATGAATAAACATCTGGAGAATCTAAAACATCTACAATCACAATCCCGTTTCCGAATTACAATGCTCAAGCTAATTAATACCACGAAACATTTTCCTTGGCCTCCATAGTTCCATACAACTTAAACATCAAAATTAAAAGTACAGCATACCTCACCGAATTCGGAAGTGATCCATTCACCCCACACTATTGGTTCAATACTTTGATTATCAAAAGGCATTGGTTCAGCTTTGAGGTTCTCCCCATGGTCCCTTTCATTACCGTTCTCGCTATAACTCCGATCCCTATCTCGAGGACGATCCGAAACAAGTTTAGCAATCTCCGGTAGGCAATCCCCGCAATAAATTAAATTATCCGGTTTGTCTATTCCATTGCATTTATAATGGTCCGTGATCTGTCCAGTACTAAAAGCTGTACATTCGACATCACGAGTCGTGTTAACTCCACACTGATCACAATTATAGCTGCCAAGTTGCCACTGATAACATGGGGGCAAGTCGCACTTTCGTTCTACCACGGGTCTTGGGGAATTCAAACAGTAATCCGGAGGTAAAATAGAAGATCCCAGGTAACAAGCATAAGCAGCTCGAGAATATCCTTCACCACATGTACGTGAACACTTCAAATGGAAAAAAATGTCAGATGATTATTTAAAATTCAGACTAGCAACAACAAGCGATAAGCTTTGCAAATAATAAATAATAAAGAAGCAATTGAACTCACCGGTGACCACTGATCAATCTTCCAATTTCCACAATCTCTGTCATTGCACCTCCTCTTGACAGTTAACTTTTTCCCGGTCGTGACAACGATCATTCCTCGATCATCTCCATTATCACCTCCTTGACTACTATTGCTCACATTACCACAATATTGTGGATCCACAATCTGATTCTGGAAGTGACAGATACCAGATCTAACTTGCCACCCATCACCACAAATCGCATCGCATTCTCCCCAAGCGCCATACTTCCATTTGGGAGCATCACACTGAACAATGCAAGGTTCTTTGCCATCGGGTTTCGGGTCACCACCACTACACTTGTCATCGGCCACAACAATACTGGATCCATTGTTGTACAACAAGCTGCATTTATAGTTGAGATTCTTAAAACCCTTACCACACTCCGTGGCAAGAATGCAGTCCGACTTGGAGTATAATTTCCAACTATGTTTGCAGTGTGTATTGCAATACTTGACTTTTAACATAGGGTAATTCAAATGAGTACAGTAGTGTGCATTGACTATATTATTGTCTCTATAGCAGTCATACTTGGGAATGGCGTTCCCATAGCATGGTGAACTACAATTGAACGAATTGATCTTCCAGCTAAATTTACCCTGGTGAGCACTGTTGTTGTTGTTGCTATTATTATTGTTGTTGTTACTATTACTATTGCTATTACCATGATGGCTCGAACTACCATAACTGTTACTTTTATTGTTGGTACTAATAACAAATTGGTAATAGATGTTGGGGTTAGTCAGTTTGCCAACACTCAGAACTTGAACAATTAGATCAGACTGAATAGGTCGGGATGAATTGATTCGCTCGGTAGACGAGTCACTGCCACTGTACTCTAAAATTGTCCCGGGACCATGAACGTTCTTCCTAAACATCGAAACAACGAAATGTCCGTTGAGTAAGTATTCATTCGACGCGGGGTCCAATAGAGCCAAATAATTGTCATCCCGCGATGTGGCCGAAATTTGACGAATATCAATAGACGAAGCACCCGAAGGAATGCGAACCACTGTGGAATACCCGTATGACGTTTCATTGTAAACTCCATTTTGAGTATGACACGTGGAGCCATCGCCACCGCAAACACCACAAATGTCTGCAAACAATTAATAATTAAATAATAATAATTAATTATTTAAATAAATATTATATATTATGCAGAAATCACGTCATGATTATGCACTAGCTAATTATTAATAGTGACTTGGGTTTGCATCCACAAAATCTTATTAAATTCATTTTTGGGAACTGATGAAATCGCATTGCGCGCCACCGCCAGATGACAATGATACAGTGGCTGTAGGTTTCGTTGGCCGTTTTCCCTCGTGGAGATTTAAAGATAAATACGTTAAGTAACATCTCCGGCTCCGGCATGCCTGGGTTTTTTATTAACTTATCTTTCAAAACCTCGGCCTCATTTTTGGTTCTTTGTATATAATCAGTTGTGTAGTTACAATCCTAACGGTAATTTACACTTAGCCAAAAATGCATATGGAGAAAAAAAGTGCATTTTGCAAAAATGATGTAGGTAGTAGTAGTAATTATTACACGATACAATTTGCTTTCGCTTACCCAAAACTTTTCGAGAGTGGAGTCTACGATCACATCCAGCTGGCAAACAAGCCCCATTAACACATATATCGAAAGTGTCTGGACCACATGGCGTTCCATCCACAACTTTCTCTTTCAGTAGATAGTAGGCACTTGAACCCATTACTCGACAGAACAGTTTACAACGATCTTTGGGACTGACTGCAATGTAATGGAAATGTCAAAAACAACTTGGTTAAAATTAGTTTCAGATTAAAAGATTAACTTTTGTAATGTAATGTACTGCTTGTATTTCTGTATCGTGTGTTTTATTTTTAAAAGCTTCCAAACTCCAAAGAAAGTGAGTAAGTAGGAAAAGTTGTACATATGTGGGTACTTATAGTTAAAGAAAATAAATACTATTATCGTCTCTTGTCTTGTCTTGTCGTGTCGTGTTGTGTCGTGTTGTATCGTGTCCTGACTGACTTGTCTGGTCTTGTCAAATGAGGAAGTGCTAACTCAATACTAATAATAATTATGTATGTATGTATGTACTCTGATGCAATTCATAATTGCTTAGAGCATCCTCCAAAAGTGTGTCAATACATTGCCAACTTCCTAATCAATCCAATCTTTACAAACTTACTTCCAGTGTATTTAGGCACCCACTGAACATCTTTTGGCAGTCCTTGAATATTGAAATTATCATCATTGTACTGTGCACATTGCTCCGAACGATAATCCTTCAATTCGTTCTCACACTCGAACGTGTTACACGATTCGTATCGCACTCGTGGTCCTGTGCAGTACCTGTCATCAAAGTTATTTTTATTAAGCAGACCTAAATCCTAAATACTTGAAATACTTGAAACACTTTTCCACCAAACTTTGCAAACTTTCATTAATTACTATGTATTACTACCAATACAAGAACAAAATACGCCAAAGTTTTTCCAAAGTTTTGGTATAATATTTAATCATTAAACGAACGAATGAGAATGGATATATGTATGCGAATGCTCTCCTACTTTCCCCCATTAGACGGTGATGGATTATCACACTCTCTCAATGACCTCCGAACTCCTCCCCCACATGACCTGGAACACTCTCCATAGTCTCCCCAACCCCCCCAGCCCCCATCCACAATCCTCAGAGTCTCGAGATCCTTGAGAACACAAGCACCTTTTAGACACCATTTGGAATCACCACACGGAGTACCATCTGCCCAGGGCATATGCTGAGTTCTGCATCCTTCAACATCCGCATCACCTATCACATCGAAACCAAAACCAAAACCGATGCAAATGCTAAGCAAAGTTATTAGTTGATTGCGATCGTAAACATAATAACAGTAATTATTATACTGCACTAGATTTATGCACACATTGCACTGTAGGAAGCATCACATATGAATAAATGCAATTATAATTATAGAAGCCACTTTGTATAATTACATATTATGTATACATAGGTATATTGTGTTAATATTTCGAAAATAGCTATACCATATAACATACCAGTCGTACACCACAACCTCCTGCACACAGGCATGTAGCTACACAATTTCGAGTCATGCCCAAATACGAGCTGACATTGTTTATGCTCGTTGAAAATCTCTCCAGGCTGTTTGCTCTGATTATCGTTAATGTTATTATCCATGATTAGATTCTCCACTAAAGGCTTGTCTTCCAAGCAAGAACCGTGTCCAGCACTGTATACACCATAATTGAAACCAATTGAAATTATGACGTGGAGTCAAGTGAAACGAATGCATTTGGGAAAACAAATTAATAAAAGCCATGTTTTGATTTTATCTTGAAGACTGAGCATGGAACAACTCCACTGCATTTGCATGTGTACTCATCTACATATCTGCATGCACTCGATATTGATATATGCAATGTAGGTAAACTGCATAGTAAGAATAAAGGTGTGTATTTGTTTTGGTACTTACTCTAGGAATTCGGTGAGATAGTGTCTGGAGCATTTGGACCATGCCCATGGGTAAGTGTTATGATCCAACATTCGAGACATGACATAATGCTCATTGGCTTTCGTCCCAGGTGTATTATTACTCGAGGCTTGCTTGCTCGTATGACTAATAAACGACTGGCATTTATAGTCATCGTCGTGCGGCATATTCATCCTGTTTTGGTAAACAAATCAAATCAATTCCATATTCCATTTTCATTAATTTTTTATCTCCTTTTTTGTTTTACACTTTTTTTATTGTCTGTGAAATATGTACAAGTGCCAGAGCCAGAACCAGCGCCGGTGCTGGTGCCGGTGCCAGCGTGAGTACCAGGAATGGTAGTATATACCTATAAGCAATCTATATCTACAACCATCACCATCACCGTCCCCGTCACCGTCACCGAGGACGATCGAGGACTACTACCTATATAGTGCTTGGTTTGGTTTGCTTTGCTTTGGCTTGGTACTTCCGCTCATGCAGGGTCATTGTACGATCGTGATCAAAGTTGAACCTAAAAAAGCCGCCCACACACATACACACCAACAAAACTAACACTAACGCTAACAACCATCTGCCGTCTCATTCTAAAGAAAAAAACAACACGGAAATCCATTTTTTCTCTCTCTCCTTTTTCCCATTTCTTTCATCGACTTGGCAAAATAAGTTGTAATGATTTGGTTGATAATAAATAATATATATTGCTTAGTGACATGATGCAAAAGCCGTGCCATTCCATTCCCTTCCCTTCCCTTGGATGATACACATAGAAAATAGGTACAAAGCTAATGCCATGCTATGCCACGCCATGCCATGACATACCAAGCTGCCAGGCCAGACGGGATGAAAAATGGACTGCAGTCTCTCTTGCATGTGTCTCTAGGTATACAGATATATAATTACATGTATTTTTTTCATCCCGATGTAGACGCATGGATGCATGCAGGCAGATCTGATATGTATTTGTGTTCTAGTTGCACAGAGAGAGAGAGATGAGTTGCGGTAACTTGTAGCTGTACTTGTTTCTCTCTGTGTACTTGTATCTATCATCCTAACGAGCTCAATTTTTTCCCTTGCAGTTGACAGAGTATACGAAATTAAAATTCATTGGCACATAAAAGATAAAAGTAGATGCACATCGGCGTTTGAAGTAAGCAACCCATCGATTTAATTAGCGTATGTATATAAGTAAGTCCACCCTAAATAAGTTGAATCCTGCTGACGATCGAGTATAGTCTATTGACATGAACTGCACCACTACCGCGTCTATGTAATTTAAATTAATTTGTAATAGCCTTCAATTCAAAGTTCAAACTGGGAGAGATGAACTTGTTGAAATTTAAATTTTTAATTTTAATGCTAATCTACCTAATATACAATAGCTCTAGGCTGGCTAACTGACTGACTGCTTTATACCATTACCATTACCATCATCATCATCACCATCATGTAATCTGCAATGGTGGCTTTTTAATAATCATTTCCGTATTTTAATTCTTGAGAATTGCATATTCTAAAGGCAGGCCAGACCATGCCATCTTCTCATTATTCTCATATATAATACGGTTGACGACGGATCCTTGGATGATTGGATTGAGTTGGATTATTGGATTGGATGGGATGGGATGGATTGAATTGGGATGGAATGGAATGGAAATGGTGGTTTAGTAGGTTGTTGAATTTTTTACAATAAGCAGACAAAAAGCTGGGCAAAGAGCTAAGCGCAGCACATCTAACGATTCGAAGTTGTGCAATAATAATTCAATCCGTATTTACACGCGCAAATTATATAAGCTTATCCAAATCTGCATGTAATTGCAGATTGCAGACTATGTATATGAAGGAATGTTTGTAAGTAGATTGTCGGGAAGGATGAAGGGAAGGAGAAAAAAAACGAAATTCTATAAATGCTCAAGCATGTTTGTATCTGTATGTAGGTATGTTTAAAGAGAAACGAGAAGGAATTCTTACACATGTCCAAGCTCATGAGCAATGGTAAAGGCTGCACTGAGTCCATTATCTTGAACAAGGGCACAACTTGCATAGTGATCACACATGGTTCCTAGTTCAGCTAAGCCTAATGTATCACATTTACCCAACCACGGATTTCGACAGATCGTTTCACGAGTGAGGAGAAGAGCAGTATCATGGTGGAGGATGGAATTGTCGTCAAACTCATTCATGTCCTTTTGCCATTTACAGAAATTCCGAAGCATATCCGAAGCACTCAGACCCGTACTGGAATTTGTACTCTTCCGGGCAAAATCTTTATCTTTGAGAATGTGAAGATTGACTAGAGCAATGTTGATGGGATTGCCGATGGACGCATCACGGTAGACCAGGGCAACGATGGACAGTAGCGTGAGGACATAGTGACGAAGGTTGGGTCCATGATAATTGGTCATGGTCGTGTCCGCAGCCACCATCAGTTCCACATGACGCTCTTTCGACATGGATCTCTTCACTCGCGATTTCCCTGAAGATGATCCCGTCGATGACGATGACGAGCTGGCGTCAAATCTCAGGGAGGACGGTGAGAGTTGTGGATTTTTTTGGGTCGCTACACCAACATAATCATATGTAGGTAGGTGGATAACAAAGACGAAAACAGAATCAAACAAAGATACACACATTCCTATCCTAGTTATGCATAATTAGTAATGAGATGCATGCATCGACTTGACTTGACTTGACTTGACTTGACACAATCACATTTCCAATTGCAAATCCACATCTAAATTCTAAATCGAAGAAAGGGCATAAATTATTCACAACTCAAATTCAAATTATTATGTATTTTAAGTTTGGTTTTGACGATTAGTTGTCGCTGTCATTTTGCTCCTTTATGATCCTCCTTTGCTTTTGCTTTTGGACGTTGATTCTTCTTGCGTTGCGTTGGTTCAGGTAATCCAAGGATTTACCGCATTCGACTAGGTACCCACTACATATAATACCTATGCTTATCAAAGTACAGTTAATCCTGTAAGGCAAATCCTTTTGAATAAATCTTATGGCCTAATAAAGTCTGTGTCTGTCTGTGATCTGATCTTCTTATTTTAGAGACACGGGACAAAGATCTAGCCTTATATATATATAAGGCATTTGGAACTGTCTGAAGATGTTGAAGATGTGGGATTGGAAATTGGAAATGCTCTGGTGATGATGGTTGAACCAGAACAGTAGAATCAGAGTCAGAGTCAGTGTCAGAATCAGAATCCCAAAATAGTTACGTTAGAAGAGTTGACTTACGTGGTTGAAGGACATCGTCTTGATGTGCATTAGGTATCGAGGGTAATTTATAGATGACGTGTTGGATGGGAATATGGGGTCCTTTCCATTCACCCGTGGGCTCAATAAAGTAACTACCTTCCGATGTTCGAATGTGACCCGTCTGTAATCACAATTTTTCCCATAATTCAACCAATTACGTATGACACAATCGAACCAGTAACCAAAACCAAAGCCAGCTCATATTGCTTCGGGACAATTCCTTTTCACGGCTACGATTACGATTGTCTACCAATAAGTATTTATTGTCTTCATTGTATTGTACTGTACTATTTTGTTCTGAATTGCATTGCATTGTACTTTTTCTATTGAATGATACTCTACCATCCTGTCCTTCACGATTCACGATCGAGTCACACAAACAAAAATCATTAGCTACCTTTTCCATTGTTACGCAATTGTATATGAGTCTTTACACGCACAAGTACTAATCAGACAAAATCATTAATAACCGACAAGCTAATTAACTTTAACAATTCCAGGCTCTTATTTCTTCCAACAGTTTTCAAACCTCCAACTAATCAACATGATGAAAATGAATAATAGTAGTTTGAAAATGAACATCTTCACTTAAGCTAGGAGACGCAGACTATTTCGTCACGGCGTATGATCATGATCTTGCAATATATATTTGTCTCTATATCTGTTGCTAGCTCTGTATATAGACTCTTGACGCAAAGTGCGAATGTGAGCCAGAATAATTTGATAAAAATTGAGACAACTCCAAAAAAGCGTATTGTATGAGCTTGAGAATCCAAGTAAACATTGTTTGCAAGTACTTATTGTGTAGGCAGTTGAAAGGATTGGCATATTCTAAGCATGACAAATTAATAACCTTTTTTTTTCTTTTTGCAACAAGAACAGCTGCCAAGTTCAAGAACACAACGCGACGCAAGACGATGCTATGCGATCGGGATGCGATGTGATGACGAGATTCCGCAAAAGAAAGAAGAATTAGATACGGTTTATTTTAATTACCAACCATGCCTAGGCCATCCATTCCATTCTATAGTATAGCATTTGAATGTAAATGTGAATGTGAAATTGACTTGACTTGACTTGGACTGACGACTGACTTGGGTTGAGTTATACACGAATATGTAGACACAGTAGTCTTCTAGTAGTTAAATAGTGTTGGTTGGTGTTGGTAGTTGAAGTTAAATACCTAGTAGCTGGTAGCAAATGGATGGTGATTGTGTGGATTAATAAAACTATGAATCATCCAGCTTTGTCTGCAACAACCAACAACTTTTTGGCGAAGAAGAGAAGAAAGGGGATGTGAAATAATTATATACAATATGTAAATGTAAATCCTCCTACCCTGCGCCCTGCACCTGTCATATCTTCATTTTGATTTTGCACACATGTGCGTCCGAAATAATTGCGTGTAATTCAGTAATTAATAATATAAATACGAGACGTATGAAATGTAATTATTATTCGACGACACCGACACAAAGTACATGCATGTAATAATTATAGAAGTATGAACAAGTAAGTAAATCATAATGCTTACCATGCCGTGACAAAGACTGACGGCTACAGAACTTTTCTCATCCCCAGAGACCACACCATTGTAGAAGCATCCATTGAACTCGTTTCCAAATCGACTACTCTGGTTCCCCCCTTCATGATGCTCCGTCACACGAAATCCAGGCACAACAAAGTTGGTACTTGGAACCAAATCAATTCTCCAGTCCTTGCCAAATGCACGGAATCGATAACTTGGATGTGGATCCCAGATAGTGGCTAATTGCACTCGAAAGTTCCCCGAGTCAATGTGGACCCGTTGATTATAGTGTTTATTATTATTGTTATTATTATTATTGTTTAGATTGTTACTGTTGCTATTAGTATTCATAGAACTATTATTGGGAAATGAATTTATAGGGGGTTTAAGTCGATTTAGCTTCATGAGTTCATCAAACCACAATTCTTCATCCTGAGGGGTTGGTGGTAATTTATATGGGATTGTGTAGTCACGGTTTAGATTCGGATTATTATTTATCGCTGGGAGGGAGGGTATCGATGATAAATCTCCAGGAGGGGACTGTCGGTGTTCCTCAGCTCCGCCTTCCTTCTTCGAATTGGAATTCGAATTGGAATTCTTATTTAATGTGTCTGCAAGTCAGAGTGAGAGAAAACGAACATAAATAATTACTTGAAAAAATGCAGGAGCCTAAAGTAAAAAAAAGACGATTCTAGGATTTCATTGCAACATTCTCAGCTGACTTAACACCATACCACACCATACCATAATACCATCATATCACCAAAATCATAATCATCACCATTAACATTACCATCGTCAGTACCTCCACCGGATTGTTTTACACGTATTTACCTACAAAATTTTCGACACTTGTGAAAGCACTTTTTCCATTTTTTAGCGCCAAGCTTTAAAATTCCATAATTCTAACCATAATCTGCAGTTTGCAATTCATCACTCGTTGCACATTGCAGTTATGCTATGCCATTTGGTAATTCTGCTGTTGCAATAATAACAAAGTTTGCATTTTTTTTCACAAGCTTTTCCCCAAATGTTTCACAAATTAAAATCCTACAGGATTAGTTTAGTGCTTTAGTGTGGTGAGATGTGCAAGTTAAATGTGTCTTCCCCGGCTTCTATAAATAACGTCAAACGCTGGGTGCTCGTTGTTAGTGTAAAATGGTAAATTTGAGTGCCTCCATAATATTGCTTCTCTCAACTCAAACTCCAACTCAAGAAAAAAAACTGAAACTCAACTGCATATCCTTGCAAATAATCAGAAAATCGCAGCAATTGAAATCTGCACACGTTTAGAACATTACATGACAGGACGTGGTGTAAACGTTATGCAACAGCAACATGCATCGATGACTCATATGTCACGGTTTTAGAAACACAAGACCAAAACCGAACAGAAACAGAAGTAAAGTACAACCAGAGAACCAGAACCAGACCAGACCATGGGGAAAAAAGTGCAAAAAAGTATTATACGAGGTAGGTAGGTGAATCTAGAATACTTTCATGGAGGTACTAACTACTAACTACATGCACTACAGTTTAGTTTGATAGTTTCGAGAGTTTAGTATTTGAGTGTACGGTAATTCAGCTGACTAATGAAATGTACCACTCATTGCCAAAAAATATAAACGCCACTATAAAAATATCTTGTTCATGATGACTATCATATATTTATTTTGTATTTTATTTTTGAATTTATATTTATAGATGTACCTTCCACTTGCAGTGGCAGAAGTGCAGTTAGCAAATAAAAATAAATTAAATTCCTAAATATAAATGTGTCGGAATTACTCAAAGATCACACTGGCAGAATACTACGTAAGTATGTATGGATGGATGGTGATGGTGCACCAAGACCACGATACTGTGACGATGACGATGGCGATAGCGATGGCGATAGTGATGAAGATGACGATACTTACGAGGGTACACTCCCATTACTACTAACAACCAACAAGTTTAACATAACGGACAAACTACTACTGACTCTAACTCAGTAACTCAGTTTTAACTGCTGCACAAATCTAAATTCTAATCGTAAGACTAGACTGACTGCGACTGCATGCATTCAGTGAGTCAGTTGCAGGGAAAAAAATCAAGAGACCAGATTACAGATTACAAATGGAGAAACATAAAACAGAAGAGTTGGGAGCAGCTACCTATACATAGGTATGTATATAAATATAATTATATTATTTCTCTGTCTGTTTGAGTGCAAGAGTTTGGAAGAATAGAAACACAGACCAGAGAACGAAATGGGAAGGAAACAGAAGACGGACTGGGATGATGATGGCACGTGTTAATTACATTAGAATCCCGCCCAAATCAGATAAAAAATATAAACATACCTATCCTACTTTTGACTTTCCATTTCCATGCTATTCACCATTAAGCATTCAGTCAGATAACCAACATAACACCAACCGAAAGTCAAGCATTCATCCATCCATCTTAACTAACGATCCATCCATCTATCCGTCCGCTCATCCATCCATCCATTCTCTCCCGTCTCATCTTCATCCTCAGCCGCATCCTCATCCCCATCCTCATTCTCATCTCCTCTGACATATTTCCACGATTTTGACCACGTCTCGTCTTTCAATCTTCCTTTCTCGCATCTCACATAGAAGAATCATGTGCAACAAACTGAACAAGTATCTGTATACCTACCTCTACAATTATTATTATTGTTATTACCAGTACAGCTGCAACCATCTACCTATACAGATCAATGTATACCTATGCCGCCTAAGCTACTATCTACTGCAATCGCATCGTAAGCTCGACTTGCTTACTTACTTACGTGCTCTCTTATGCCCCTGATTCCAATTGATAAAAAACCCATTGAAAAAAGAAGGAACTCAAGGCCAAGAGTTTTTTCAACTCCACCATGACAAAAAAATGGAGAAAAAAACGGTCGGGATGTAGCTGATTCTGATTGTATGTGCTTATGAGTGTGAGTGTAGGATCGTACACATTTGTCTGTGTGGCTGTCTCTCTCTCTTTCTCTCTCTCTCTTTCTCTCTCTGTCTATCTGTTAGACTGTGTTTAGACTGCTTGAGTGTGAGCAATTCATATTAACGAAAAAGAAGATCTGTACTCGTTATACATCCTTAGCATTATTAATGGTATGTGTATATGATTACGAGTGTATGTAGAAGGAGGTGTAGGCCAGGCACTGTACTTGCATCTGTACTGGCCTGTTGTTTGTACATGTACATGATTTGGGTTTAGGTGGCGATGGTCTTTTAAGTGTATGAGATGTAGATGCGAGATGCTTCACTATTAAGGTATTGTCAGACTGTCTTGTCTTGTCTTGAGACTTGACTTTGGGCATTGGGCACTGGCTCTCAAATTCTCTAGTCAATGTACAATCCATACATAAGTAATTTATGTATTTACACATATGCATATGAATTGCATTTGCTGGATCAAGAAACTTTTCTTCCCTGCTGATGCTGCTGGTGATGTGATGCTGTTGGTAATTCTGTTTCAAGTTTGATTTCATGTTGTTGAGGAGCTAGCACTTGGCTTTGGCTTTGACTAGTCTTGTCTTGTCTTCTTGTCTTGACTTGACTTGGCTTGGCTTGATTTTACTTGTTCGGTCTTATGTTGTGGCTTACATTCAAGTCGAGAATTCAATTCAATTCACAATCACAATCAGATTCAGTTAGGTAGATTACATATATTCCATCTTACCGTAAACCTTCTAATAGACCCCCTCCGGAGCTCTAACTCAAACTTCTCTCCATTAAGATCTCGGGCTTAGTTGGAGACCCGGGCTCTAATGAATTCAACCCTAATGGTCTTTCCGGACAATATTGGAATCTGCTAATACATCAGAGTAATGTCAAACTTGATCTCAAACCCCGGTATGTATCAGTGACCCGGACTATAATGAGAAGCTTTGCGGTACTTTAATGATATTAGTCCGTAATAGTAGTAGTATGTGTACCAAACCCTGTAGAATTAGAATTGGAGTTGAAGTTGGAATTGCAATTGGACGCACATATACATATATGATATACACATATGATAGTGATGACGATGACGGTGACGACGATACGATGCGAATGCGAATCGCACACAGATATAGAAGAGGGACAGCGACGCGAGGCCTTTGAATGATTTCAATGGAATGGAAACTTGTTCGAGTTTCGAGATCAATGTTGCATCCATGACTGCACATTACAAGATTAAAGAGCAAGATATATGAAGGGAAATAAAAAACTCGTCTCATATATCTCTGTGGCTGTGGGTATAATATTAAATTTAAATGTGGTCAGACCGAGAGTTGTTCGTTGGTGGATTGGTTTTGGTTTTGGTTTGGTTAGGTCTTGGTGTGGTGTTGCTGTTGGTTTGACTTGGTTTATTTGCATGTAGGAAGAATGTGGAAGACGGTGAAGGTATAGGTAGGTAGATCCTGCGTGTGTGATTACTATAGTAAGTAGTATATTACCTATGTGTATTAAATAGTACCGCAGTACCACGGTTGTGACTGTGACTGGTGGTGGTGGTATTAAGTAGTTTGTGCCTTCACTTGTACTTGTACTTGTACTCTGTCGGTTTTATATTTTATGCGATTTCAGATACTCATCAGTTCATCATATCAGATGATTACATGAGACAAGACATAAGACAGTGAACAGAAGCCTGCATGGCCCAGCTTTTTCCTAAACACAGACAGGACGGGCAGACACACAGAGATAGAGATAGCTGAGACAGAGACAGGCTAGGACATGAGAGAAGAGAACAGACATAGGGAAGCCCAGCCAAGAAACCAAATTGTTAAGTCTATTGCCTTCAATATCGGCATCGGCTCATACTTTATAACATCAGCTATCATTATACACAACTCTATGCACCACCGTTTCGAGAATACCGATAGAAGACATGTGTAGCCGAGTGTAGTAAAGTACTCAAGAGGGATGGATGATAGAGCTAGTAATAGGAAGAGGGAAAGATCGGTTCGGATTTCGGCATGGAGTATACACATAGGTATATATGACACCAGACCAGACCAGAGTCGCATGCTATACACGTTCTCCATTACTACCTACTATAGTATATAGAAGACGACAGAGAGAAGATTCCTATGCTAGGGTAATTATACATATACACACTCGCGAAGACATGCTATGCAATGCCAGTCACCCAAAAAAAGTTCATAACCACCAGAAAAGTCAAGTGAAGCGACCTTTTCCTCAATCCCGACAACCCGACATGGGAATTCCATACAATTCCC
>JAAXYX010002194.1:0-18492 GCA_036851915.1 Ptenothrix huangshanensis
AATAAACTTGCAAATTTCCCCACTTTGATTCTTTATCTCCATGTAATTGGTGGAATTAATGTAAATATTGTAATGAATATGGACTTTTTACTGAGATTCTGTGAGAGTACATGGTCAAAACTGATGCATCTTAAACGTCAAAAAGCCACACGTAAATACATATTTATTTAGTATAGGTAATTATGACTGTAATAATAATTAGGTTGCACCTCTAGTATTAGAAATCAAAAGTACCTACAGCTAAATACTAAAGCGCATCTCGCTCAAAGTCTAATCGGAAGATACATACATTTTAAATTTTAATGCGTTTGTAACTTTTTTAACTTTTTCCCTGTTTTATGATTGTTTAGTTTTTACAGTGCACATATGTAGTCACTCATACAACGAAAATGACAAAATAACTTATTATTCATAGCTTCTAATCCAAGATGGAATCAGAGCGAGGGAAGTAACTACTAGTAATGAAATTAAATCTCGATGCTGACTTGGGCGAAAATTTACTAGCGATTTTTTATTTAATTATCTTGTACCTACTTTTGATTAGAAAGTAATAGGACTATGTAGTGTAAAAGTTGGAAAATACTTGGATGCTTTGTCACCAGTCACCAGTATACGTAGTACATGTATAGTGATGGTGATGATCGTCTTCCCTTACAGATATCAGCCCTCTTGATATACGTATATACATAGGTAGTTGATTCAAGTAAGTTAATATTTGCACAGTCTTCTTGTCACGTTTTCCCTGTCTATGAACAAAGAAGAAACTGGTGTAACTCTTTCTCATTTGAGCATTTTATGCCCACTGATGATTTCCTGCGGCTTCTTGCCTCCTTCATTCTATCTCTCCACTTTAGGTTTGAAATCCCTTCAGGATAGTAGTAGGTATAGGTATGATTACCGACGTCTAAGTATAGAACTAGAGATGTGGGTAGTTCCATACTTGAGTTTTGAGTTGTGGTTAGGGCTTACTTTCTACCATTACCATTAGGAACACAGAGGTAGGTATGTACGTAGATAAATAAAAAGTGCTCGTGGATGAGCACTACAACTACAAGTGTACCTCTAATGCGTAAATAGGCACCTACCTACATACTTACGTTGGTGTTGGTATTGACTTGGTTGCAACCACGGGAGTAAAGAGAATATTTAGGTTTTCGCCTTCCTCTCGCTCCATCCAACTCCAACTCCAACTCCAACTTGTGCATATGATTTTCACTCTGCGGTTTCAGGATTAGGATTCAGGATATTCTCAACTTGAACGGGGAAGCAGAATTCACACCACGAGCGCTTATTATGTCTAGGAACGGTGGGTTGCAAGTAAGGAACGCAGAAAAATATGTGATGAGCATATAAATATAAATACAGTTTTCCTAAGTTTCACGATTGCACTATCTTTTACAATGCAATGCAAGTAATTCTGCATATTTGACCGAGCTTTAATATTTATATTGTTAGGTATGTATATCCTTGCTCGGTACGGGTATGGTTTGCTATCGCCATCGCTATCGTATCATAATCATACAAACTCAAAGACTGACTTGAACATTTATGTGTAGTTGTTTATGTATGTAGGTACATGTAGGGTAGGGATGAGAGTCGTAATCGTAACTCCAGACGGACCGAGACTAGACTTTAAGGAGAATCAGAATAAAGCAGAAAGGCATGATGAAAGGGAATTTATGACGCGTAGTAATTAGAAGAAATTGACTAGGATTAATTACTAAGAAATTCTCATGCGTCATGAACCTCACCCTCACCTCGTGCGCGATCATCCTTTTTCTCTTTGACCTCAAGTAATTTTCTTATCGTTAGTCTCATCTCAGGGAGTCAAGAGAATGCACGGTTGCTATTCTGGTTCTGGCTGAGGCGTAGCTGGCGAGAAGTGGCGTTCATCTGGGGATCAACCCGTGCTCATTTATAATAAATTGAATATATTAATATTTTGCACAAAAAGGTAAAACTTAAACTTGATTCGAATGCGCCAATAATGAGCTCCTTGAAAAGAAAGTTGTTTGTTTCTCTTGCAATTATAGACCGAAAAAATGTAAAATCTAAGCATAAAAACCCCAACTCGCCCCAAAATTCTTTCCAATTCGGTTTGTACTTGTACCTTTATCTTCCATTTTACCATTGAACACATTGAGCACATTGAGACATGGGGAGCGTAGAAATCAATCGAAGTTCAAAATGAGCCTTAAGTACATACTTGAGAGTATAATTATTATGCACATGTACCTACAATGTGTATGGAAAGGAGAAGTCCCAGAAGCTCTTCTTTTGTCCGCTACACGACTAGGTGAGCAAACACTTTGAGATCTAAATGGATCTTAATGAATGAGCTCTTTGATGTGTTCTCATGCAGATGATCACTTGGTTTTGATTGGACATCAAAGTCCTTAGTCTTTGCATAATGTGCGTAAAGCGGTTCGGTATTAGCCCGTTTGATATACCTATAGGTGTTTATTTTTTATGCATCATAGCAAAGGTAACTACTAACTAGCCATTAGTATAGCCATTAGTGAAATCTCGTATAACATATTATGTATAATTACCTATTTGTGGTCAGAAGGGAACCACTTGGAAGTGGTACATAAGTCTACTGATAATGTCGTATGTCGTCATTCGTAAAAATCCAAGTCTTTATTCTCGTGTGATTTATTTGGCTTAAGTGAATTCCCATTCCACGTTTGTGTGACCCCGCATTGATTTTGGATGAGCGAGCAGGTTGACAAGTTGTAGTAGGTAATAGTAATCGTCTTTTTTGTGGTATAGTAATTGTAAAGGTGGAGGTAGTAGGGATAATACAGGACAAATAATACATATGTGAAAAGAGAAAGGATGACAATGACAATGTGTGAAAGGAGTTGCTCTGCCAATATACATAATAGCGTAAAACACTTAAGGACATATCCGCCCGAGAAACTACAACGTCAAAAGAAAAGAGAAAAAATAATATTTACGTATTTGCTAGGAATTGAATGATATCCAAGTTTTCTCTCAAGCACCTTGTTGTACGTTGTTGGTTGTAGACTCAGTTGTAGTCAACTGTAAAATAAGCCATAGTCTAACGTACCTACATATGTATGTAAGTTACTGGTGCGGGTACTCACACTCACACTTAAACTCACACTGGACTGGGGCTGGGGTTGGCTAATCCACAATCCACAGTCGAAAAATCTTTTTTTTCTTCTTCTTCTTTTCTATAGTTGACTGAAATGCCTGGCTTGGGTTGGCTTGGCTTGGCTTGGCTTGGCTGACCAGTTGGTTTGTTTGCCATGGGCAAATATTTGAACTGTCTGTTTATTCGAACTACTTTGGTTTTGGTATTTGGAATATTTCTAGTTGAGCCTGGCAATTTCCTACGCACCCATCGCCATCACATCATTCTAAAAAGCTTAGGGCTGGTCTGTCCCTGTGTTGTTACTCTAATCACCTGGGATTCAATTCAAGTCAACACAAGAGAACGTAGGCAGCTTTTCACTTTCCACTCCGAGTTCTTCTCCTCGCAGCAACTTTTAACAGTGCACAAGGCACTTCTCTACTTCTACTAGTTATGATGGTTATTCACGGTTATTATCTCAAAGCAATTTTCTAAAGCATTTTTATCATTTTCCTGAAAGCATGAATGTACGCCTCCATCATACACCGCACCGTTCACCGCTCATGAGTACATTCAAGGCAGGTAGGGAGGTAGGTAGGTACTTCTCTACGTAGTTGTAGTTGTAGTTGTGAAGCAGCACACAATAAAAATTAATTTGGCCTCCTTTAGTTAAATAAACGTAGCTCATGTATGACTAGAACAATATGGAAAATTCCTCCCATACAAAGACTTGGATCCTTACTAAACAAGCTCGTTCTCTCCGGACTCCGGACGGGGTTCCATTCCAATTGTACCTTTCCTACTTTCCAAACACACATTTCATATGCACTCATGTGAATGTTAAATTTTGATTTCCTACGCTCTTCAAACTTCACTTAATCGTTTTCCTTCGTAAGGGAAGAAGAGGAAGGAAGAGAACGCAGGGGTAGATGATAAGCAGCACTCGTTTGCTGGTCTGGAAGCTGGAAACGTTAAAAACTGTGCATAATGCAAAATTGTAGTAGCTCTTTAGTTTTGTCTTCCCGTACAAATCCTTACGTACATGTTACACATAAATAAGCAAGAAAGGAAAAGTATTGTTTCTTTTCATCAAGTCCTACAATAAATTTCTTTTTTATGATTGCGTAATCGTGTGGCTAGTATGGCTTGAATGACGATGACGAGTAATATGCTAGAGTCAGAGTACAAATACAAAGAGTGCAGTATGGACTGAGACTGAATTGATTGAAAGTGGAATAGAATGAAACGGGGGGAGATATCGGAGCAATGACAACAAGAACAAGAGCATAAATTCCCTGTGACGGACAATCTTGTTGCGGAAATTCAAAGTTTGGGAGGGACGATGGAAGAAGGTTTTTGTTTTTAGTTTGTTTTGGGTTTTGGCTTCGCTTGTTGCTTGTATGTTATATAATATGATGTACATAATAGAATTGGAAGGGAGGAGGGGATGAGACGGGTGGTGGATTCGTAGTTGAAAAATACGGCCCAAAAGTCCCTGGTTGTTTTGTTCTATTTTTTGGCTTTTTTTGGAAAGAATGGAATCGAGCTGATGTTGTCCTTTTTAAGGTTGGACAGACGCTGTGGGACGTGAGAAAATGGTTTTTGGACTCTAAAGTTTTTTGTCAAAGACGAAGACTGAGAGACGGTAGTCAAGTCCAACTAGTGATGTCATGACTCTAGGCCAAGCTTATGAGAATGAATCGGGAAAGGTTGCCTTGGGACCATTTTCATGGGTTTCATAGTTTTATAGTCGACAGTAGACCACCTTCAACTGTTCGTTGCAACCACATCATGACCAAAATAACTGTGTCGTGAACTTGATGTATAGGGATCATCGGAGCTTTCCAGAGCTCTTCGCTTTCTCCCTGTCCCCGTCTCCAGGTATCCAATCTCATTTTCATTTTACTCTACTTTTTGTAAATTATAGATCCAGATTTACTTTTTTATATGGCAACTTGGATCCGGCAGAATGGAATGGACCGCTTATAGTAAGTTTCCCTGCTTCCTGGGCTCCCTTCCCCATGGTAGGTAGGTACCTATGTACTTATGTAGTTGTCTGACTGTGTATCTGTATGTGTGTGTGTGTGTGCGAACATCACTGGTCATTTTTTTGTGTCATGATTGATGTGAGAGTCCAAGGGAGGGAGAACTTTGGATTAACTGTATATCCATAGGATGTCTGTGTGTCGGCCTTGTGAGTCAGGTTGGAGAGTTGGAGTTGGAACGATGAGCAAAGGCTATATATAGGCTCAAAAAACGATTTGGATGAACTTGTCCCTGTGAACAAATTCTCTGAGTTGGTTCTTCCCTCCGTTTAGTTCACAGACTTTCTTCACACTCCCACCCAAAGTCCCTAAGGATAAGTACTTTCCTATACACGTCCAAATACACTTGCCATTTCAAAAAGTATCCCCACGCTAAACATGTGTACATACATATGTATTTTCTTTGGATAATTAACTTCGGAAACTTGTACAAACACTCAAAACTAACACGTCTGCTCCGGATCCCACTCCAAACTAAATTCCAGTCTCTCACCGTGACCGTAGTTAATACGGAGGGAAGAAAAAAATTTACTCTCTCATCTACGTAGGAATATTAAGCTTTAAAACTAATTTGTACGTGTTCAGTTCGTGCGATTGACTATTTTCTAATGAGACTAGAGAACTTGGGCTTCCATGTAGGTAGGTAGGTACTTTTCAATTAACACTTCTGACCCTCAAACTAGGGATCATGCCGCTCAGGTATACGATTTCCCAGCTCCACGTCCGTGTCCTAGACACATGATCACAACTGTTTAGCAACTACAAACGTAACCTACAAGATAATTTGTAAGGTGCTGTCTTCAAAGTAGATGCATGCTCTTCCACGAGCTAAACACACAACTGGGAATTCAAACTTGTAATTTAGTACTAATCGATACGTTTAGAATCCCAATGAGTAGGGAAGGGTCTACGGATTACATAGTGAGCAATGAATGTGACTTACCTGTTTCCAGTTCCAGGTACTACTGTATCTCCGTGCAAGCAACTTCTCATTTGTCTTGTGCAATTAATGCCCGTTTGAAGCTCAATTTTTGTTAACGGTATAGCAATTATTTATTTCCTTATTTTGGCAATAATCGGTTCAATATAGTACGACATTCTTCTGCGTAATAATAATTTATTATACCATAATATTTTGAAAGAATCAAAGGGCATGGCTTCAATAAAAATTCTGTAAGTACAAATATTGACACATAATTTTCCGCGTAGTTAATATAACATCTGAGACAACAGTAAATTTGAACTTTGTAAAAAATCAACATTAATTTCATATTATGTAGTACATATCATCGTAACATTAATACTGTACACATTTTTATTTAATTGCACTATGTTTGATTGTATAAACAAAATCGCGTAGTTACATATAAGATCGTGTTACTAACATAAATAATATTAGAGAGAGAGAACGTAAAACTTTACTTACATTAATACTACCATTGTGGTTGTCACTAAGACACAGTACCAAACAAACACAGTACATACATAGATGGTTTCGTGTGAATAATTATTTTAAGAAATGCAAATATGAAATCTTATCACATTCATTATAATTATTTATCGACATTAGATTAATTATTATTACTATATTACCGATGCAATCATAATTTAATTCGTGACATAACAGTAGCAAAACAACAGGCGGAGACAAATATCGATTGTACATTATACACTAGTACTCAATTAAACATCTATAGGTACCTACGATTGGTTTAACCTACAAAATCACAAGAAAGCAAAATAGTTTGATTTATTTATCGGTACCTTACGTGTAATTATGTACATCATATCATAGCTACCTATAATTATACTATTTTGTCAATCAGAATCTCACAGATAATTTCACATGACCTAAAATGCAAATATGCTTACACCATATTTGAAAAGGACCTACCTAGTAAGTATTTTGGCCAACATTTTTATTGGATTACTAATTGTGTAATCGGTTTTGAAGGTATTCCAACATCCAACGTATTAATATTTTCGTTATGTACCTTTTAAACTAATTAAATGAAAACAATTAAACAATCGACATAGCTGTGTTGCATAGTTACCAAGCTACACATTAAATACCACGGTACTACTGCTGCCTATTTTTCCCTACTTTTATTTATCTAACCAATTTCATTTGGCACTTCCTCGTAACTTTCTTTTGGCTGTAAAAGTATTTACGTAGAAACGTACATGCATGAAAACCCTTCTAGTTCGTTTTTATTCATTTATGAGGTAACAAAAGTTTTTTCATTACCGACGCCCTAAACAGGAGTAATAAATACACCAACGTTATGCCTACGGAGTTCAGTATGTATTTTCAAATACGAATTCACTGTCAATGACACTGTTACAAAACAAAGAGTTTAACGTGCGTACAGATAAATACCAATATGGCCTTCAGCGTCCAGTTTTCAAAATAATGGTTGAAAAATCTTAAGGGAATACATTCTATACTCAGTACCTATTTACATAGCATCTTTGCAAAGGGCATTACTATGTATCTTTAGCAAAAGAGGGTTTCAACTGTGTTCCATTCTAAGCAAACCTATCAAGTGAAAACAGAGAAGAGATACATAGGTACATGTGTGGTAGTTACTCCTTGCCTTTATGCCGCTGGCGATATGTAATTCCATGGTGTAGGAACAGTGAGTCACCGTCACCAGGCTTTTATCCCTTTTGACTTTGTTTAGAATCCTGATTTAGCTCAAGAGTTTAACAAACCACGTTAATTTCCCGACTTGGTGTGTATAGACTATCCAAGCTACAATTAAGCTGCTATGCAATAAATACATATCAAGTTACATGGTCTGCATTGTAGTATATAATTATACATGTCACGGAGGACATAAACATTAAACAACATTAAGAAGTCAGAATGGATACCTTTTGTCAATTTAGGGAATTCATAGTTCGGCACGCTCATGCAAATACGGTGGCTGACGAGTAACTACGCACATACTAAGGAACAATGTATTGGAGGAACAGTGCAGTCATTCAGACACTAAAGTTTAGTGTCTGAATGACTAAACAAACGGAGGATCAGTGAAGCTACTTCGTTCTTTGTAGATTGTGAAAGCAGTGTCTTCCAGAAGTACCATCACACATAAATTATTAAGAATGGAGCTCAGAGGGCTCAATCCATACAGCGAATAGAATCTACGCTTCGTGTATTCAACTACAAGACGATTTCTCTAGGGTATAAATACGACTTACGTGCCTTTTGTGTAAGTAGAATAGGAATCACTCCTCGTGTAAATTAAACATGATATTAAGCATGGAGACCATAAATTATTACACGAATTATACGAATCAAATAGATGTAGTAAAGTAGCAACGTAGAATCTATTCCTGATGGTTTTTAAATTCTACCCAAGTTCTGTGGTTAGCATTCAAGCACTTTTTTACAATCACAAACGTAGAGTATTATAATTTTTCACCATTTGGTTAACTTCATTACACAAATACCTGCAAGTTTGCAAACACGAACTGAGCAATGGTACATATTATGTTTATACAACTTAAATAATTTACATTAATTTAATCAGTATTAGTTGGTGGTTCGAGCACGTAATATTGAACAATACGAACCAACTAAGCTGCGAAAACAAAACAGTAATTCCATTTATTTCTAAACAAGGCAAAACTAATACGTTCTGAAAGCAATAACAGTTATAGAAGGTAAAAAATAAATCTGTACCACATATAGGATATTGATGGATCTGGAAGCATAAAACTGCGTTTCAGTTTCAAGTACAGTATATTTGTATCTGTTGTGTGGAGAACAGACACATACAAATACATACATGGTTGGAAATAAACTTATTTCATTGCACTAATGAAATGTCGACCGAGCTGGTTCGATTTGAGTGGGGATCGGACTTGTGGGAAATTTATTGGAGTTGTAGACCTTATTCGGTGTTATCCCACAAGACTCGAACTTGTTTTTTACACAGGGCTACAAGGAAAATTGGAATTAGAGTGCTCGGTACGACGTACAACAGAGCGGGCTGTCCAGTCTGAGACAAGGTTAGGGCCACAAAAGCGGTTGCCAGTCCCAACCCGTAACCTATTTTTCAAACATAAAAATTAGCCTCATGGGACAATTGCAAGCCTCACAAACTTTAGTTTCCCTATCAACAGAAATTCTGGTTCCATTGGCCACTCTTATCTAGGTGTTACATTCCCATTTTATCTCCTTGTCTCTACTTTTAAAATCACTGTATTAGTATGTAGTAAAAACGACATTATTTATCCACAATGTTCATTCGTCGCTCCTCATTCTTGAACAAGCATCATTAATTCATCTTACCGGGGCAAAAATTAATATAGCCATTAAAGTTAAGTTAAAAATACTGCTTCCGGAAAGAAAATAAATTAGAAACAGAAAACGTGTAACTACTTTGCATAGGCATAAAGATAAGTTCTACCTTATACTTTAAAGAGATAAGCAAGAAGTGAAAATACTAGTTTCGAAAGATGTGCTGAAATTAATTGTCTTACCTAATAAAGATGTAATGAAATAAGGGCGTCGTCGAGTATTTTCACTGATGACATCAAACGAATGGGCAAAACATACTAAAAATCCAGGTACAATAATGTCCCCGAAGCCTAGTAACGAAAACTTTCCTGCCGAACACTTAGTCAAAATATCAGTTTCCAATTGTGGTATTTTTAGGAGCAGAGGCAAATCCTCTCCAGAATTTCCTCCAGTTGCAACTTCTACCATCACACTTTGTCCATCCTGTACACCAATGTCCATATGGAAGTCGTAAAAAGATTCACGTCAAGAATGCTTCATTTTATGTCATTTATGACCAAAGTTTTATTTTACTTACTTTCGTGAATAGCGGTGTCACAAACACGAAGAAGATGTCATACAAGAAAAGCAGAGTGAGAAGTACCGTACATACTTTCAAATTTGGCATCCTTAGGGTTTGTATGAGATGTATACTATTTGAACACAAAACAAAAACAGGATCCATGTAATTCGGGGAACGTCATAAAATTATGAAATGAAGGAGAATCGAGCTAAATGTGCTACTGGTGCTCATCTAATAAAAAAGTGTACATCTTTCCTCCGCAAACTAGGACGAGAATCCAACACATGGCATTTAAAAGTGTTCGTGTTTTACGGCCGAAGACAAATTTTGGAAACTTCTTCCTTCAATCACTTCAAAAGCCATTTTTAAAGCGTATCACTGATTCAAGAAAGGATTGGAGAAAGGTTTGGCGTACTCAGCTGAAGCCTCAATAAACACGAAATCGATAAATCTGATCATACAAACTGGACATAAAACTACAAGGAGGAGGCGAGGTAAAACTTGATTGCATATCTGGGCTTAAAATATGAACCCTTCACTGACGATGAAAGAGCTTTAACGCCTGATAAAATCTTGTACATTAAAAAAATTAATTTTGATTTCCATGTATTCTCCATGATTATTACTGTGTAACTAATTATGTGTTGTGCTTTCTTTAACCCATAATCATAATTAATAGACAAGGACATCTGTTAGAAAATCACGCGAAATATATCAGTGTAATACACAGTAACATTTTTAAAGCTACGTATCAAGATGCAATTACCAAAAGCAAATTCCAAGGTAGTCTTGCAAAATCCATCCTGGAGTTTTGTGTCGGAAGACAAACCACACGATAGGAACAGAAATACAAACTAATGCTAGCAAAATTTGATGAAGACCAATATTTTTGATTCTGAAAAATTATTAAGGAGTATAATTACCAACAACCGATTAGGTGGCAATAAAAATATTAACATCAATCACGCTAATTTAACTTACTGAGGCATATATGCTCCGACTCTGAAGTAGTTAATAACTTGCATCCATATGTCGTAACTCGCTCTTGCAGATGCAATACAAAACACCGCCATGAAGAAGTATACTTAAGTGGAAAATACATGAATTGCAGCATAATTATATTTCATTTCACGACAGGCAAAAGCATTATTATGGAATATTTTGTAGCTATACACAGCTCTAAATTGTTCAATTTCAATCCAGAATTTGTAACTTACCAAGGTATTTGTAGAAAAAATATAGTAGCAACAGTGTAGCCGAAATAAACACGACCAGGCCTATAACGATCACAACGCTCAAGCTGACCTGCTGCTTATTTTCTGATGAGCTGCCAGTACCAGAACCCTCCAAAATTTGTTGTTCACTGGGAGTACTGTAATGTTAACAATTCAAAATTTAAGAATGAGCAAATTATTTTTAGGGTTTAGTCCAACAATTCACTTAGGCGCAGACGCGTTTCAGACTATAAATTATATATGACTGTATAGCATACTTATAAATATTTTTGGCAAAAACACATTTACTAAACATAATTAAGAAATTTCAAAAATGTATGAAAAACAAAAGTGTTGAGGCGAAAACCCGCATGAATAAACAATTGAAACTAAACTTGACCTATGGTCTACGTTTGAATTAGGAGAGTATTATCGTGTGGTATTATGAAGCAAAATAAATCTTTGTGCTTTTAATTGCTTCCATCCACATTTTCCAAACTAAATTCTGTAATTGACATGAATAATATGAACTGTTTACAACTTTATATGCAATTTATTCCATGTTTCCAATAATTATTTGTAAACAATTTCTGATTTCGAAGTTAACTGAAAAATAATTAGTCAAAAATAGTTTTTTTGAACAAAATTGGAAATTGAAACTAGAATCCTTTTAATAAATTCTAAAACTTCATGCAATTTCATAAAATTCCTAGAACACAGATACGTAGAGTTTTGGTCCTGAAAAAGATTCCAGTGAAAACTGAAAGCCTGACAGTTTCAATAACGAAAATTTCAAACGCATTATACACAGTCACCGAAATTCACTTTAATTTAATTTAAAATTAACGTCCTCAGACGTAATTTGAAGAATAATAAAAGCTACAAAGAGATTTATAAATAATAAAAAAAGATATATGATGTAGCCACACAAAACCTTCGCAATGAATGTGATTGGCCTGTCTAGATAGACGTGCTTAGGAAGTACGTAAAAACGTTCGGACTGGTGAACTTTTAATAAAGCATGAGTTAAAAAATAATACTTGAATAAAACGTCACACCGCGGGTGCTACTCGAATTATTAACTACCCTGAAGTTAAACAATATGAATACATTTTGCCTAATTGAATAACATATTTCTATAGTCGGTACCTTATCACGACTGCAGGATATCAGGTTCTACTATAACATAAAATTCTTCAACCACTCAAAAGTTGCAACTTTTCGACCATAATAGGACGTACTCCGGCAGTAAAACTGGTTTTTAACCCTATATTAATTACATAACAGAAGACTATCCTCAGAACCACCTTCATTCTACAATATGTTGGTATTTTTTTAAATACTTTCCAGATATGTCATCGGTATAATTACGCATTACACGAAAGTATACAGTAAGAAATAAAATTTGATTTTCTGAATAAAAGCTAAACCTAAAAGCTAATTAAAACATATAAGCTGAAGATTTTAATTGCGAACACTGACCTTGGAATTTCCCGATAAGGCCCTGTGTAGGAACCAACCATAACACAAAAAAATGCAATTGCCCACAAAACAAGTATGCTGGAGTTGAATAAGCGATCTTCGGCAGTAAAAAGTTGCAGTTTAATATCACCTTTACTGTAATAATCCTGTAATGTAAACAGTAGGTTCAGCAAGTTATTCCATAATTTCCCAAAATAGGATTGCGTAAGTCGTACGTTAAGAAATAAAAAGGACTAGGTTAACAATCAACGTTAACAATTACCAATAGCTGTTGACCGTTTGCCCGATTAATTATGGCAAATACATCAGCACTGAAATTTTGAGCAAGATGAAACCTTTTGTCAGATATTAAAACTAGTCCAGATCCATTATTCTGAAATATTTAGGAGATCAAAATTATTACAACATTTTAAAAATATACGTAAATAATGCCGGCAATTACCATTTACCATCAACGCCAAAAACGGTGTTTCGTAGTTAAAAAAATTGTATCACAGCCTAGAACAATCACTCTACGTCCTACGTCTGCATAACAAAACAAACAGCAAAAAGTCTATACACGGGGATTAACGAAAGACAAGGGCTATCTAGTAACTATGAACCCGATCTCAAACAAATATCAAGCTCAAATCTGACTTCATAGTTTCTAACTGTAGTGACTAAAAATACTGTGGTGTACAGTTACCTTAAATGAATTTTGATTTCTTGCTACGCACAAAAATAGTATACTTATACACTTACTACATTTCCATTCATTTGCATAATACAAAACGACACTCTAATGCAAGCTCATGTCAATTTCGCAATTTTTTATCTTCTGAAACCTTCTGTCAGAAAGCAAAAACCTTACAATTTAATCCTATAAATTTTCAAAAAATTTTGGGCATAAAAATTTATTACTATTACCCATAACGGTAACGGTCTCTCAAGTTCATCATATTGACTTCTGTTTCTATTCCTGCATACATATTAGCAATCTATAGGTACTTCTCAACTTTTGACTTCGAATCTTTACAGTAATTTTGACTCTGCCAACTCTAATTTGGCTACTCATGACTTTTTTACTCTAACACCTCTTAAAAACAAACCATTACTCTTATTATTACAATTATAAAATAAGTAATGTTAATAAAAATAAGTAACTTACACGAATATAGCTAAAGTATTCAGTCAAATTGCAGTTAGCTGTTTTATTCATTAAAAAGACAGTATCATCGGTTGAAGAGACATCAATGCCACTTGAAACTGTATCATTATTGCAAACAGTAACGCCGGTCAAATCTTTAAGGGTATAATTTTTCTGTGAAAATAAAATATAAAAATCCGTGAATATAATAATAATATGAATTTATACTGGAATTTGTTACAAGTACACCTCCTGTGGGCGCTATGCCAAGGGAGCATTTTGCGCGGCTACGAAATTATATTTATCTTATTTGATTTAATAACAAATGTCCTTAAGGATTTTAACTAAGCCTTACAGGATTTTCAATTGGTACAAAGAAAAACTCCGGTGGGTATGTAAAGCAAACCTCTAAACTCGAGTTATCTGACGCAAAAGCTTTCAGAATTCCATAAAAATATTCCACAGGTTTTGCTGCCTGTAAATTTATTACAAAATATTTCAATGATAGCAAATCTTCACCAATAATTTAATTTTTATCGAATGTATACATAAATTGTTCAAATAAACAGCCCATTATTTCACAACGACATACCTGTACAGTTGGAACTAGAATTGGTAAACACCAAAATAACAGAACTCGCTTGTACAGTTCCATTTCAGAAGTCGAATCTGAAACTAAAAATGATCATTAAGCGTTAAATAAGTGTAAACATACTTAGTAGGAAATGTTCCTGTCTGATCCCACGAAATGGTCCACGAAGTGGCTTACATGGTGATTCTTTTTACTTGTCCAAGAGCTCGTGTCACCCGTATTTTGGTGGTTGCCAGTCTTTGATTACTTCTGCTTCTAAAAGCAAATTAGACATTTATTATTAATTTAAAACTACTCTAAATGGTAAATGTTGACAGTACAATGCATAAAATAGTTTCCATATTTACCTTGACTTGTGATTCTCGTTATGACTTTGACCGGAAAGTCTGTTGTCTCAGCAGTTGCATAAATTAATACTGTCAAACTAATATAACTGTTGCCACTATTTGATTTTGTTTCCTGCAGTAATTATAAGTTACAAGTAAGTTGCACTAAACGATGACGGGTACCATATAAGAATATGTACAAAGTATTAAATATTTATGAGTAACAATTAAATGACAAAACAAGCCTACAAATGCCAAATCTATACGACACTCCTTATCGAGTTCGTCGACCAAGAAATAATTATTATTACAATTGCAAGTGGAGAGTTATCGAATACCTAACTGAAAACGACACGCAGACCTACTGCCTGCTGTCACAAACTACTCAATACTCCCTTCTTGTGTCTTGTGAGTGTTGTGAGACGTAATAAGGTCAGTAATTCGGTCGTTCTGTAGTATCTGTATCACTGAGTTGGTATCCGGAGTGTGCTTATAATTATTTCTGTATGTAATTATACATGTAACCCGCAGCTTAAGGAGAAGCAAATGCACCAGAAAGTAGAAAGGATCGGGTAAAATTATATTTAGTATTTGTTTTTCCTACACTAAATATTTTATTTAATGAAACTATTCCCTTTCCGTATTCGTATTCCGTATGCACTTTGTAGGTATACTTATACGAACGAAGGCAGAAAGGAGGACCTCCTTGAATGTCCTCCAATGTCCAAGTTCTAATGTTTCAATTTTAAGTTTCGTATCCTACCCGAATTCTTGGGTGAAATTATACACCAGAGCACTAGATGGCGTTTGGAGTTTTTACACACGAATACTTCTGGCTTTTTATCGAATATCGATCGCTACTTTTTTTCATTCAGGCTAAAATAAAACCACTCAATCCTGTTTGCGCAACCCACATTGGTTAAGGGGGGTCATAATAAGTTGACAAGACTAATAATAATTACTGGCGTATTAATTCCTATGCTCAAAGGGAAAGGCTTTTTCACCTCGTATCCTGCAAGTGTTAATTTATGCTTCCACGTAAGGGGATTTTGAATAATTTAAAAATTTTAATATTATTGTTAAGGTTAATGGAAATTAATTTTGATCGTGATTTCAGCACAACACAACCGTTTAAATAGTCTTATCGGAAAGTCTCTTTTTATTTTGTATACATTACTGATACTGATACCTAGGCCCCAGATACATGAGTTGTCTTTATATGGCTGCATTCTTCCGGTTAAACCTAGGAATCCAATAGTTTGCTGTTAGCTGAAGATAGAAACATCATTTCGTTTCGTTCACTAAATCGCTTTATCTTACATGGTAAACTAGAGTAGCGTAACCAGGATATTTTTACTTGTTACTGAAGTCGATTATATCTGTAATTATCTGTGTATTATATAGTGTAAGTTTTTGCAAGAAGTAATTGTAGTTTTTTTTTCTCGTGTAGGTTTTGATAAAACTTGATGAGTCCAGTGAAAAATTTAAAAAACAGCATCGTATCTAGTATCAATTATTCAAAATATTGCGTCTTTGTCGTGTAAATAAAAAACTGCGTCACTTTCGTGGAATTTGAAAATAACTACGTCATTTTTGTGTAAATTAAAGAAAGCTGCGTCATTTTTGTGTAGATTAAAAAAGCTGCGTCTTTTTTCTTACAAATCTGATAGAAGGTTGTGTATTTTTAAAAAACCCTGCCTAGGCCTACGTGGCCTACGCCTAGTTACGCTACTGATATTCGACACTATTTACATGTACTTTAACCTGGAATTTGTGTCCATGATAATAAATGAAGTGTATATTGATAGATCGTACTACTACTAGTATACATGTTTATATGCGCAAGCAGGAAATGTTATATCAGCATTCATCACACAACAAACTTTAGATACAACGGTATTTTCTCCAAGATTTTTTTACTGGCCAGGTAGACGTTCCGTGCTGGATAGAATTTTAGAGTACCTACCTATATTAGAAGATATGAACATAAAGAGGTAATTGACACCTGTAAAAAAGCAAACTAATGATTAAGATTAACGTTCGGAACAGTGATTTTAAGTGTTTTATCGATGTTGTTATCGTTTCCTTTCATAATCATGCTTCCCTTTGTAAACACCTCTTGGCTTGTTTGTAGCTTGACAACGACAGTTCTCATATAAATCAACTGAACAACCATCAAATTACTTCAGATTATGCTCATAGTGTCCGTGGAACTGTGTTGACAGTAAAGACTATACTACTAGTAGCATGTTCTACGCTGTAAAGAAACCTGTCTGTTCTCATACGCTTGGAGACGGACTCCGATTTAATCTACGGTAATGACTAGATGATGATCCTCCTTGTCTTAGCCATGCTGAACAAAATCGACAAATATCGCTAGTTAAAAGGTTTCAGCTCAAAGAGATAATCATAGAAAATTAACGAAATTGTTTGTTAATTATTGTGATCAATGGATTTTCAGTTTCATTTAATTCAAGGTTCTCTGTTTCTTGAGAAATATTTTTATCCATTCGAACGTTTTTCTATCATTAATATTTGGACGATGAAAAAACTTCTCTTAGAAAATATGCTATATTAACCTAAAACCTAAAAGTATGACATTTCTTTCAAAGAATGAGACACTGATATTGAACTGCCATTTACATATTTACTTGTTAATGCTGTACACAATTTCTTTAAGAAATTTGTTTCTAAATTATTTTCCGTCCTTAGGCTTAAAACAAAACAAAGCGGAGAATCCTGCAAAACATAAAGGCAGACATATTTTATTAACCTTTTAAGGACGGCTTATATAAGAACAAATAACATGGTGCCTTATGGAAATAACATACGGACAAATTTGTCATAATTATTATTAAATTGTTATAATTATATGAAACAATATAAAGTAACAAATAAATAATAAAATAAATACATTTATAATGATATATATAAAAGTAATGAGTGCTTTGACACTGATATTTTACATACATAAGACAAGCCTAAAATGCTTAACTAGGAATAAATCAAACTAGCAATATACCAATGTAACCTTAGTTAACTCCCTATGAAATGCAGTACTACTAAAAGGCTATTATAGATAAAATCAGCTATAAATTACAGTATAAATTGCTATGAATAATTACCTAAAGTGACAAATATTTCATTGCTTGTATTATGCAAAAGTGAGAATAGATTCGGATGGGCTTCCCGGGTGTGACAAATCTCCCCTCCAGACTCTTTCCTGTGAAAACCTCCACCTCCTCGAGATTTCATTCCGTTGATTCATCATTACTCGCTTCTTTTTCTCCACATTCCTTCTGACAGGAGTAATGTGATGGCGACAACAGCTAAATCTCTAGTTTTATATTTAATTAGAATCGTTAAAACTTAAACCCTCATGCAGAGCAAATCCCGCACGGGAAAACGAAAAGTTGACGGGGACAGCAAAGCACAGCGGCGTCCCGTGCAGGCTCAAACTTGCTCGCTTCAACTTTCAATGGATGCAACTCTACGCTTGGCCTCATCGTAGTGGCGATGTCTAACAACTGACTCCAGTGTATGCAACAGTCACAGATCTCCAGGTTTTCCTGACAAGGACTAGCACCAAAATGAAATGGAGAATCTGGAGGTTTCCTTATTATTAGCAAATAACTAATTAATTATATTTTTGTTCTGATGCCTGTTGAATCAGAAGTTCATTAAGTACACTGCAAAAAATGGAATTAGAATCTAATAATCTGCGCATTTCGAAGATGCATCCAAGAGCATCTCGAAGATGCTCTTGGGTGCATCTTGAGCTCAAAATACATCT
>JAAXYX010002195.1:0-18485 GCA_036851915.1 Ptenothrix huangshanensis
CTAGATCTTACTTAATGCATTGTTATGATTGCTCTATTAAGACTGCTGTAAGCTAAATATGAATAATTATACACACGAAATCTTCAGCCAATTCAATGTACATAGGTGGGTAGGTAAGTATTGACATTGACATCAATTTACTGAATAATTTATACTGCATTTTCTGTGCTGCAGCTTGGTCACAAAATTCCATTTTAAAATCAACTTGTACCTCAATTGCACCCCCTAATTATTTAAAAACTGCTCTCACTAAATTCTATGTTTGTGTGATAATGGTCCAATACAGTATAAATATATGCAATTGATTTCAAATTAAAGGAAATTAAAATAATTTTGAACGTAAAAGGTGTAAAAAGCTTGGAAAGTCGGATTACAATTATTATGTCCAATCTAGGAAATGTTCGTAAAAAATAAACCGTTGTACATAAAGTACCCTTGACCCTTACAATAGTCTAGGTAGATGTTGCAAGGTAACTCCAAAAAATTATAAAATTATAATTTCCTTCATTTAATATGAAAGCTGAAAAGCTGCGTAAGTTCAGTTAAGTTGGCAGAAGTTAATATAGTTGTAGTAGCATTAGTTAGTATTGTAGATTATAAGTCAGTAAAAGTTCTACAAAATTACATATATTATGAATAGTCTAATAAAGTTTACGCTAAAAGTGAAGAGAATAAAGTCATTCTTTGTGGTTTCAAATATTACCAGTTTTATTTAACCTTGCAAAAGTTATAATCTTGTAGAATAATTTGAAAGCTTTATGACAACCTTTTGCATTCGCTTTTTTGCAGTCTAGTTATGAAAATGAAAAAAATTGTGAATTAACAATTATTACTTACATCTATATTGATAGATTCATTCACGTACAGTATGGTCTGGAGTTTATTCACAAAAATTCAAACCTTCACACTTGGCATGACATGACATTACATTACGGTACATTACATTGCAAACAACGAAGGATAATACAGAATGATAACACTGGTAATACAATTATTATACAATCTAGAACCGAATCGTCTTTCATCTACAACTTTTTCATAATATCTTACATTTAGCTAAAAAGATTTTATACCTGGATGATGATATTAGCTTTATTTAAATCAACTAGCATGAGATAGTGTGAAAATTAAGTTTCTTCTGAAATAAACCATTGGTAGTCTTAAATTGGTAATTAGGATGAGTGTACCGAATTGGTGAATAATATTAATTTACACTTCACGCTGCATTAAAACGATTCACAAAAAAATAGAAGACACAGCATATAATCAAATCTACATATGTAGGTAGGTGTATTTGTTCACGTTTAAATTTTCGCATAATATGTACCTATGTATGTATGTATACGACTGTAAATTAGGACTTAAACTGATCCATCTAAATATTAATGTGCAAGCCACATTTCAATAATTTCAATTTAAGTTTTTTTAATATTCAGTGATCCGTAAGAAACGGAAACAGCAACAACCAACCTACCCAAGAACAATTAGGATAAGAAGAATAGTAACAATGAATATCCCGTTTAAAAACCCTGATAAAAATAGATGTTTTTAAAAACTACAGAAGCATGAATATCCTTTCCACCCCACATAGTAAGAAGTAACACAAAACAGGGAGTCTACGAATGCTGTAGATAATTATAACTATTAGTACTAGGCAACTGACATTCATTCATTTCATACACAGTCAAAACAATTTCCACATCTATTCTAATCGTACTATGTATTACTGGTAGTATTATTAAAACGCAGATTAGTTTAACAAACTTACCCCTAGTAATTACTAATACACACATTGTACTGGTCAAACTTTCCTTTTTTGCTTCCTATGAATGGGCAATTTAATTTAGTTTTGGCTAATGCTAATAATAAGCATAGAAAATCATAATCATAAATTATCGATATCTAATATTTCTGTCCATATCAGATGCTTCCGATTATCTGCACATAATCATGTCATATCTTGTCTTAGTAACAATTATTATTTTCCTTTATTATCTTAGCCTTATTCGTCAGTAGTTTAGAATAATTTTAACTACTTGCACTTCTTACAAGAAATAATTACAAAGCATATATAGCTACTGAATAGAAAAGCCGGTTTTCATTAATGCTATCCACTAAGATATTGCATGTTCAGATAGAAACAACAGCTCGTTACTGATAAAAGCAGCTTAGACCATCAAACCGTTTCATATTCATGACTTAATTTTAAGTACAGTTTTTCAACTTGTTTTGTTAAAGTCAACTAAAAAGCTAGAAATAGGGGAGACAGGACAAGGTGTAAATCACACAGACACAAACTAATCATTCACGAAATTGAAACTAGTGTTCTTTTCCAGATAAGAATTGTATAGAACAGAACAGTGATTACAACTTCATAAAATAGAATCGAATCGGTATTTTTCACCTTCATTACTCTATCAGCTAAATGAACAATTATTACTACGCACAATAATTCTGTAGACTGTAATACTATGTAGAATTCTACTCCTAAAAGTGATCATGTAACTCCTATATAATTATCTGGTATATAGGTAGTTGAAGTTAGGTTAGGTGGTTAGATAAATGTTAGTAATTATAGTGATTAGGGTTCTGTTTCTTCACTTTACGTCTTTACGTTAATGTCTGCAGCTCTTTATTTTATTGCTAATGTAATATTTGCTGACTTTCTCTAGCATCACACCTGTGTAAGTAATCTTGATCGTAATCTTAAAAATAATGATAATTAAATCCGTGCAAATTGCAGAATTACCTACTGTGTAGTCCTTCCTAATAATTGAATTGCAACAGTAATTTGTAATATTGTAACCTAATGTACTTATTTTAGAAACTTTAGACCTACCTATACAGAACAATTCTACAGTTCTATACTAGTAGAATAATTATAAAATATACTCATTATACTCACATATTATTCATAAACCCTCGTAATAGCAAGTTATATATATATATGTTCAATACATATTTAATTAATTACAGCAAATATCATGAAATAGAAACGTAGTGCATCGTGGTAGCAATTACAATTATAATAGAATGTCCCAAAAGTATATAAAAAATGTTCTGTTTCTGTTCCTGTTACCTGCCTGCCTTCTGTTTGCATCCAACGATAAATTTCAATACGTCACTAGGTATAATTAATCCCTTATTCCATTATCTGATTAGAATTACAGAGCTCGTATTCCGTCAAAAGTATGTAATTATGTTCTGTATTAAATTATTAATATGTCGACAGTGATATTGATAATTGATGATTTGACATTCTACCATTATCATCATTATGTTACTATGTATATAATCAATATACTGTACATAATGTACCTAGGAACAAGAACAAGAACGAGAACGCGAACCAACAGATAACAACAATAACATCAAAGAATGAATTAATAGTTATAGTAACATTAATGATAATGACACTACTATAATATTAATTGGATAACTTGTACTTAGACTTAAATAGGAATACAAACATAGAAGTAGTAGCAACGACCCTAGATGTATTCCATATGATTAAATAATAAGTGATATTATTGTATCAACTGGTGAAATCATTGTAATTAATGTATACGAGTAAAATTAATAATTACCTATGTATGTTTCATTATTAATCAATTCAATCTTTTAATTATTACAATAATACATAATATAATAATTAATTATAATAAGAGAAAGTTAATGCTCAAAATTGAAATGTCAATTCAGATTTTCCTTCTGTAGCTTTTCCTTTTTAGTGTTTTACTACAATTCAATAGTTTGAACTGAGCATCAGTTTCGTTAATTTTAGTAGTACTTGCCCCTAGGACTAGGACTGTAAGATCGGGAACGACTTCCACGCTTCCGATTCCGACTACTACTGCTATAGTAAGGCGAGGGTGATCGACGATGGTAAGAACCGCCGCCACCACCACCGCCTCCTCCTCCTGCTCCCCCACCGCCGCCACCACTTCGGCGGAAGTCGTTGCGACCACCACTTCGGTAGCCACCGCCCCCACCGCCACCACCACCTCCGTAGCCACCTCCACCCCCTCCACTACGACGACCGTAGTTATTGTAGCCATTATTGTGACCACCATAGTTGCTTCGGCGAGAGCTGTAGACAAAATTTGATAAAGTCAATTAACACCAACATCCTACACTGGGTTGTGATGCTTCATCAACTAAGAAAATCAAGTAAGTCACAACTAATAAAATATTACCTTGCTCTGCCCATATAAATTCCAGGTGTGGGAGTATGAGCTCGCTGAGTTATAGAAAAGTCGACACGAATGCGACGTCCGTCAATATCGATTCCATTGCAACTTTCCTTCGCCGCTTTAGCATCGGGTACTGCCTCAAAATAAATGAAGGCAAATCCACGGGATCGTCCAGTCTACAGTCCGAACATAAAATCAATGATCAACACTAACTCTTTGCCCGTTACAACTTTATTCCATTGGAATAATTTAAAAATGAACAATCGTTTTAAATTTTGTAGTTCATTGCAAGTACAACACGAACTAAACGACTATAATTAAATGATCATGACAATGATACTGATAATCACATGTAATCATAATACATTTTACAGTGCATTTCACTGTCATCCTCACTCACTGTAATATATAGATATACAAATATAACATATTCAATATTCTAATAATAATAATAGTAATAATAGCAATGAAGCTTAAACAAGAATAAACTAAAAAGCTAAAGCTTTTTGCATCAAACTCAAGCACTGAAAATACAAAATAACGGAAACTGAATTAGTCAAGTTGTCAAGTATGTATTTGAAATAATTACCTAGTTATATTATTACTACATTACTACAATATTACCAAGATAACAAAAACAACTTGTGTCGTAAACATGATTAATGCAATCATAACGCTACCAAATTCCGTTTACATTTTCACTCCTTTAATGGCAATTATATAAATGGAATTTCGGAAAAATGGAAGTCAGAATTATTACCTATGTACTTCAAATGAGATCGAGTACACGCAACTAGACGAACTTTATTTTTCTAAAAAAAACTAATTTCCGCGTTTGATCCAGCAAAGCTTTGGTTCTGAGCGATACAAAATCCACTGTCTAAAAATGCCTAATATCAATAGCTCTATGTCATTTTCTTCAAGTTTAAAGGTCGATAGATATATATTGTATTAAATTCATGTTAAACGCAACGAAAATCCTGCCTTCATTTTTGTAGAAATTCAAAAGCTAATTAAAACTACTATAGCTATGCTGTGTGCTTATGTATTGTATGTTGTATGAATCATTTTCAATTTCAAACTAGGTCAACGGAAACCATTTCTATGACTTAAAACACAAGTTTCGTACATTCAAAGAAAAATTCAAGTAAAAGTTAATAATGTGAAACCACTGAGTAGTTCGGATAAAATTATTTGGAGCACCTTACATTTATAGGACTCAAAAATATCCTAACATGAACATTAAGGTTTATCTCGTAGTTGAAAACTAGGGGTACACCACGTTGGGCATCAAATATGAATCAGTCTGCCAAAATACTGGGAGAATTATGCATGGCCAAAACAAAAGTAGCCAAATGAAGCATTTTCACGAAGTTCAAGTCACTGCACACAGTAATTTCTGGAAAATGTAAGGCAGTATCATCGAAATCGTTTTAACTTTTTGAAGGAGTAGCAAATATCTAAAATGACAAACTGCGCTAGACGTGGATGTGCAAGGAAAACTAGCATCGAACAAGCGTATACACTGAGAAAATTGAAAGCAAAAAATTAAATTAGATGAAAATAAAATAACAATTCTGCGGTTGCAGCAACAGCAGCAGCTGGTACCGACGGCTAAACATTTCACATTACGAAACCGCACTGCACTGATATTTCAACAGAACATAATGTGCACACTGTTCCATTTTCCATTCCATGAACCACTGAACAACTACAGAATATGACAATAGACGGAATAGAAACAGGAAATAAAGTAGAGTAGGGTAAGAGTAGCAGTAACAGCAGATAAGGTAAGGTACTAATCTAGAATAGAATACTAGGTTGGCATTACAGGTACTCCCAGAAGAGAATAAAAGTAGCAGCAGAAGTACGGTTTACGCTTGTTAACGGTAACGGTACAAGCTGCATTGCAGTGTACGTACGTGCATGCATTAATAAATTAAATGGCATTCAATTTCAATTCAAGGCATGTTGTATGAATTCTTACAAGTATTTTGCCGTTCTGTCGTCTGACAGTTTTGAGTTTGACTCTGACAGTTAGCCCTCGCTCAAGGCTCAAAGTTTGAATTTGAAAGTTTCTATTTGTAATTTTGTTTTTGCGATCGTTTTAAAAGCGATGGGATGCGCCGCATGAATCAGATTTTGAAATTTGATTAATTTGGTTGAATATTTTCTACAACTTCAATTCGTATTTCGTATTTCGATTTTGAACCTTGAACTGTCTCTGGACTGGACTGGACTGGAACTGGACTGGTTTTGCTAGATGCCAGGCCAGTTGCTTTTGAGCTCTTTTTTGCTTTAGTTAAAGAAGGCATTGTATCGTTACTGTTCAGTTCTGTTCGTTTAACTGTGTCATTTTGCATGAATTTGATATTTGACATTTGAATTTGAAAGTTTTTGATCTGATCGTATTTGTGGTGCATTTGATTTGATTTTGATTCGATACTTTGATCTTTGATGGGGGGTGACTGACTGACTCTCCCATTTTGATTTAATGGAAATCCAAACCTGAGCATCGATGACCACGGTGCACTCCTCGATGGGTCCATACCGACCAAACACATCCCTCAGATCCCGTTCCGTTGTCCGCAGACTTAACCCGAACACACCCAAACACTTATTTGGCTCAGGATTGTCCTACAATCAAATAATATTCAAATCCATTACTGCTACTCACAAAGACATAGTATGCAATCTTTTAATTATTCGATTCACACAGGAATCAGGAAATTCTTTATACAACGAATGTGTAATAATGAAAAAAATCACAACGTACCCGAGTGGTGTCAAAACGACGGCTTGAGCCTACAGGACTCTTCGAATATGCTCTATGTCCCCCGCCCCTAAGGAAAACATTTCTCTCAGTTAACATTTTAGCTTTTATGGTTTATGTAGATGTAGACTGTAGAGTTGCATTTGCAACATCAACATTTGCTGGGCATTGTAATACTGTCACCTAATAATGATCAATGTGGCTAATTTAGCAAAGCTTTGATTACCGTGTACGTGAAGTTGACCTCTCGGCTCTCTTGCTGAACTTACGAGACGCAGAGTGACTTCGAGAACGACTAAATGATCGAGATCGATGATTCCTGCCTCTGGAACCGGATCGAGATCGATTCCGGCCCCCACCTCCACGTCGTGGAGGAGGACTTCCACCGCGATCCATTCTAGGTGAAACACTATTTCGATGACTTCCTTTGATTATATCCTGAAAGTGATGAAGATGAAAATCACCATTGACCATGAGTTAATATTTCACTCCATTCTATTTCATTCTTCCCTCCCGTTTCTTTATTCCCTTTACGAGTACGCGAGATTTCTGACAAGTCTGCGGTATGTTTCTTTCTCTCTGTCATGACTCTTTTGTACTGGCAACTGGACTGGGATCTGGACAACTTGATTGAAGTTTCAATTTGAATTTGAAGTTTGCAGTGTTTCATTGTTCATGCTTTCTTTGCATGAATATGAGTCTCTTTTATTCTTATTCAATATTCGTTTGTCATCACTATAATAATATTTTAAATTAAAATTTAAAGATCAAAAGACAGCAAAGTACGATATAGCAGAGGAATATTATATCATATAATAATCATTGTAATACGGAGAAAATTAGTCATAAATTAATAAATTATTATCTACTAACTATGCACAATTAACTTCTCTGCTAATAACTCAAAATTCCAAATAAATAGTACAATTATTTAAAATTAACGTATAAAAATAGAAATTATACTCTGCATTTGAAAGACTGCAAAGATAAGAAAGGGAAATGATGTACTTACTCGACTATGACTGTCTCTGTGGTCGCTCATTCCTTAATATACCAAGCAGAAGTGGTATATTTTATGGCGACTTCGTTGCTATTTCCAGTAATTTGCAAGGAAGTCACGTAAACCCAAGTCGAACAAAAAGTGAACTGCAATCACATCGTAAGTCACGGATTGAGTATATATTGTCACAAGCCTAAAATGTTATGTGTTTATTCCATAATGTAAGCGTAAATATAAATTCCAGGAGCAATAGCGTATCATATTGATATCTTAACAGATTGAAAATTGACAGTGATAAGCCTATATATGTATATTATATAGGTATATATATATATATACAGATTTACCACATAGTATAATGAGCCGAAAGATGAAGCAATAATAGTACGAAATATCAAGTAATACAGACTTCTCTAGAATATATTACATAGGTAGATACCAAAGAGAGCGATTTACTACTTCTTGCCAATGATTTTAGCTCGAGAAAAACTGCAGTTTCAATAATGACATACCTATTCATGCGTATGAGCTACCTACCTACCTGTGACCACACATGCATTGTAAAACATATACATACAACTAGTATTTTATAATGCTCTCAATCACGAACGTGCAAAACAATAGAATTTTACACAATTACGAATAAAGCCATTATATTATTTCAATTTTGCTATAATAAATGAACTAGCTGCTGAGTGTCGACAAGTATCAGTGCAGGCAGCAGTCAGCATTGGCGAACAATCAACTATATTTATGATCAACATGCATCCACAACAAACAAAAAATGGCGTTAATTACGTTTTTAACGACCAAATTCAGATTAAATTATAAAATTGAGAATACCCATACAAATCTTTTGACTTCCTGACTTGGCTTGAAATTCATTAATACGCCGCTATTCAAACACCCTCAAAACTTTCGTGGCAAAAAAAATTGGCACATAAACTTATACAACTCATCTACGTATGACGTTATATGCATTATTTGCTCAGTGCAGAAATGATTATTACCTATCAATACTGCCTTTGTATTTTTATGAATACGAATCCATTGTCGAAACTCAGAAGCAAGAAGTATTGACTGTCAACTGTAGCTACAATAATTTTAGTATGACACCGATTCAAACCAAGTGAGGTATACTGAAACTAGAATGTATCTAAAACTAACGATTTAACCGGCACATCGAGTCTATTGCACAGGAGTATTATACTTGCCTGCCGTTGTACTTCCTATGTAATGTAAATATAGGGTTAAGACAAGTCTACTTGCATATCGGGACTGAATGGCGAAAGGTGACGTGAACTGAACTAAATATACGGAATCGGAATTGAAGTTGTTGGTAGTGTAGTTAGTTTTGGTACTACACCCGTTGACTGACTTTAACCTAAAACTTCTTCTAGATCTGAATCTGCTGGATCTGTTCTAGTATTGATACACTGACTATTCCAGCTCCGGTGCTGGTTGCAGGATCTGGAGCTTTGTTTGATTTATTCGTTTCATTCAACTGATTCCAACTCGAGGCCTATCACCTATAGACTAGCCAAAAGACAAAACGCAAAAGTACATGATACAACCAGCAACTGCAAATAGAAATAGGATATATGATAAAGAATAACAAAAGTATGTAAAAGGGTATCGCTATCTCAGTGTCAGCAGCAACAGCCAACAGCAAATAGTATCAGATCCACCTCCGATTCCGATTGCCATTCAGGACCACATCAGAATATTCCGAAACATCGTAAATCGTGATCATGATCCGGCTCTCATCTGTATCTCTATTTGCTATTACAAAACCCAACGCATCGGCGTACAAACAAACTAACTACAACCCAAGCAAAGCACAGTATGACGGTGACTGGGACTGTAAGGTACTTATTATGGTGCGATATGAATACGATTGACGATGTTGCTAGAAAAGGACAACATACAACATACAATGTACAAGGTACCGTCAACCGTTTAATAGAAACAAAAACACGGCAATATAATTGTATAATAAACACAAGCAAGTAATCCATACAAATACAAATACACCAATACGCGAATCCAGTTTGAAATAATTCAAGGAAATAAATTAAATACTACCTTTGGAGATGACGACAACTGGTGACTGGAACCGTAACAGATCACGACCACGACCAGAACAAGAGAAAGGAGGAACACAACACACGGGATGCAATCCACAAATGACGATAAAACAATTCAAGACTTCCAGAGAAACCCCCCGAGTCTTTCGGTGTAAATAATTAATTAGGAAACTACAACTAGTTTATTAAACTGACTGCGAATATAAGATCCGTACTAGAGTTGATGCTGATCGTTAGTCTTGCGATTCTGTTGGTAAACTAACAGTCTGTGGGTAATGGCAATGCAATGAGGAATCCTAATCAAATTCTATCTCAATCCGAGAGGACTGGCTTCAGCTTTAGCTTTGGCTTTGGCTTCGGCTATGCCTCGCGTAAATAAATGCTATGGCTTTTTCTTCCAATTCCAATTCCACCAATTCTTCCACTGGCTTTGGCTGTGGCTTCGGCTATGGCTCTAGGGCTTATTTGCAGATGCTTATGCTTCACGTTACTATTCCTTCGTTTAGTCAATGGACAAGCACTAGTGCCAGTCGAGCTGTAGGAAGAATGGTGCGGAAGAAATGCAATGAAATGCTGTTAAATCTTGCGCCAGCAAATTGGTTCCTTACGCCGCCGATGTTTTTCGAGCTTCCACAAACCTACACTTGCAATACAGTCATTTGCATTGCATAACGAAAAGATATTCTGAATTCGCCTAAAATTATTCAAACATAAAGCAAAATACCTTCTAATTCCTACTACTAGTATCTATTGTATAAGTTTTTTTACTGGCTTCACTGGCTTGTAGACCAATCCTTCCAGATGCAGTGTAGAAAATTTTAGTGTTATGCATAAAAGCTTATGATAATTTTCAGTGTTTATGCGTCATCAGCCACAAAGGGGACACAGACAACACAACACAAGGCTTCCATTCCAATCCAATTCCAAGTAGAATCATAAACTCGCGAGGAATCGCGCACAAATTATGTCAGCAACTCTTGTCTTTACCTACTTACCCACTTGTACCCTTAAAGTATGACCTTACCCAATAAAAGCTAGCTTTTTTCCAAATTGTGGGAAATTTTTGTAATTATTTACCCACGTAATTGAACAAGTTACTACAGGGTAACCCTTTAATCTCCTTCACTATGGTTTTTGCTATATGAACATCTAAATGTCGCTCAAGCCTAGCTGCGGCTTTGGCTTTGGCTTGGGATTTGTACAATGCCTTTGGCTTTCGTCGTGGCTCTGGCTCCTTCTTTGAGCATCTTGTACACTGGAAATAATGTAACTTTGGGCATTTTAGCAGTTCGTCGTAAATAACGCATTAAGCTGTTTTGGTGAAATCGAATAAAGGAAAACTACTGATGATACTTTGTACATAAGAAAAATGAAATAATTTTGTTATTTCTATTTCGTTTGAAGTTGTTTGCTTGTGGTAGTTTCATTATGGGTTAAAGTAGATGCATTTCGTTTGTAGTCATCTTTTGGAGTATACTGTGGAAATGGCTTAACTCGTATGTATCTTTATTATGAGCCGCGCTCCTTCATGGTAAAATACTTAAAGCCATTCCCATGCATGCCATGCCCTTCTGTGCATGAGAACAACTTCTAGGTACTTATTTGATTATTTGGGAAGGGGGAATTGGAATCTAGACACGGACTTATGTACATAGGACACTCTTTTACTGGAGACTTGTAGTAATTTTCAGGAAGAAGAACAGTAGTGTGCATTACGTTAAGTAGTATGAAAAGGATGTCACTGCCCCATAGAGCAGTAAGAAGTTAGAATCGTAGTGGGCTTTTAGGGATGACGGTATTGGTGCTTTGGATTTGGAAGAGCCTAAACTGCTTCCGTTGCATTACTACCTAAATTAATGATTTATTTTGTCTTCCGTTTCGTTGCGTGTGTAGTCTGTACTGGTCATAGGTGGTCGTAGTAGAGTATGTAACTAGTATACTCGCATCTGGGCATTGAGAAGTGATACACAGGCAGTAGCATTGTAGCGTAGCATGCTGGCAGTGGCAGTGGTGAACATAATGACGTTGCGATGATGGTGTGCAAAACGAAGGAATGAAATGACGACATGATTAAACGTTAAAAGGAAAATCTATAATTGCCCGGTGCCCAGTAGTAAATGAAAGAAGTTCGGGGGCCAGGGATAATTACGGCAATTAGCGATTATCTCATGCATACGATTTTATGAATGTCTAACAGCTTAAGGGAGGTTCTTTTCCTCCAAAAGTAATTACTTAGTTTATTACAATAGCCGTAAGATTGGGAATAGATAGCCAAGCCTAGATTGCTGACGGCGAGAGCAAAGACTATCCATTTTAATTTCACCTGTCTACATATAACTTATATAGAAATGCAACGGATCCATGTATTTAAGGCATAATTACACATTGGGGTGACTTTTTAATCAATACTTGTCCCACATATACTAATGCTACGCCCAGCGATATTATATTAATCTGGAGTAAATAAATGGGTAGGCACTTTACCTCAGTCGTAATTAACGGTAGTAGGTTAAATACCGAGTTAAATTAAACGAAAGCCAGACTAGTGTTTCCATTTACTTAATCATAGCATTAATCTTTTAATTTTGTATGAATTTTAATGACTATGTATGGAGTCCAACCTGCGAATACAAGGTCCTAATGTTTTTTTTCGGAAACTATCAGCATCAAGCAGTTTCTATCATTTTGATTACATACAACTACGCTTGCGTTCACAGAAGGGAAAATAGGGCTTTATAAAGTGCTGCACAAGATCCACGATGATTTCAAAGATAAAGAATTTGAAGGAAAATATCAACAATTTCCGAAATACACAAAAATTGAATTCCAATCATTTCGATAATTGAAACGTATAAATAACATAACATGACGACACCATGCGTTAGCATCCGTAAGTCTATAATTGGAATACCTTCTTAGATTATTCCTCATCATCGTTTAAGAAGAAAAATTAGCTTGCAGCATACATAGACCAATTCTTAGCAAAGGTAAATGGGGCATTAATACCTACCAATTGTGTAGAATCAAAACTAGGCGTGTATGGATGGATGGCGAAATGGATATTGATATTCTCCACTTTGATCCTTAAGCGACGATATATTATATTTAAGGAATTTAATTACTGAGAGGAACAGTTCATTCGGGTCAATAAAAGAAACATGATTATCCCTGGACATTTGATTTTACCGCACGCACGAAGTGTTACGAAATTTTCATAAATTAGTATCTCATGCAAAGTGCACATAGGTAGGTACAAAGAATCCTATTTCTAATTATTACTAATTACATTACTGAAACGAATAACATACCCATTAACTATGATGTTGATCCGAATTTTGCTGTCTTTCTCCCATGACTACCAAAAATTCACTTTGCCTTCACTTGGCGCAACTGCTGAGCTCCACTAGGTGCATTAAATTTCTACTTGAAAATTCCTTCCTGCAAATCATTCCAAACATTCAGGGTGGAATGGCAATAGTATTCGTAGTTTGGAAGAGCTATTTACTAGAAACACTTTTCGAAGGTTATTCACTTTATTGACTTGGCAAGATTATTTCTTGGCAATAAGTACACTCTTAAAACTCCCATGTAAAGTGAAGGATAAGTGCATCAAAAATGCATCTTAACCAGTTAGATAATATTAATCCTGCTTCTTTTAGGCGCGTTTCTAATTGCCCATGTAAACTATCTTTCGTTTTTTGACACTTTAAATACGTTTTTTGGTTTGTGTAGGGGCAGGGACACTAACTAGTAATAGTTCTCCCGCTCTGATTACCCATTAACGTTTTACACTTATGTTCCATTAAAAGCTCTGCACGCATTAACACATTTTACGTTCATGACATATTTTATTGACACTTGACAATAATTTGGCAGTTTTACAACGCCTTACAATGTCTTAATTGTGTGCTGAACTGTTAAACAACTCATTTCTAAATGTTCCTTTTCCCTAGAAGTGTCAGGAAATACATAGTTGGGACTGGAATGGGAGTGGAACTCTGCATATACCTACCAACATTTTTACTGAACACTGAGAGACCGAGCTCAATGCTTAATGGGTACAAAATACTTCTTTTTCAACTGGAATCTTGCCACAATTATAATTGCCTTGATTTATTAAATATTTTTGAACGATGAAAACAGAGATTGTTCTGGATAATTACGGAAACATGTGTAATGTTATCAGTGTCAGCTTTATCATTTCAGTTCTTATCAAGCATGTGCTGACAAGACCAACCCAAAACAAAGGAGTTCAGTAATATGTGCGAGATTTTAGCATTGGCAAAAATATTTAGTAAATGCAGATCTGTCTCAGGAGTACCTAACTCCCACTTTTGGCATTGCGTTGAGTTTGAAAGGGGAAAACTCGCCTGCTAATTGAGTCTAATTCTTTTCGTTGGTTTTAACAGCATGTTTGTAACGATAAACTCAATCACACGAGTACGTCGTCAGACGAACACTAAATACAAAAATGCTTTGATCAGGCATAGAAGCCAGAATATGCCAACGATGTATTATATACATATTATGCGCTGACGATGAGTAACATCCATTTGTTCCCCACGTTGTTGTCCCATTTTTCATTAAAAAATTATTATTTTTTACAGACAATTTTGAAGGGAACACTTTCCGAATGCGATCTGAATACTGAAAGAAACGTAATTTAGTTTCAAAATCATGCATACAATTACCTATATATTCCCTTCGAATGAGCAATAAGAATTCTGTGTTTAAAAGCAGTATGGAACTAATGACCGAAACAGCAACTGATTCCTGCTTTACGATGACTTAATTATGCAAAACCGAGATCGGCGTCATAAGCTATAAACTCAGTATAGAAGTGGTCACGGTACATTACGTCGAGTCAGAGGTTGTTCCTAAGCTCTAGTTGTTGACTATTAAAACTATGCGCACACAGAAGGCTGAAGACACATACCTACCTAGGTACCATATGAAAAATGAAGCACAAGGCTTGTTTGATGGGTAAATTTGTCTTTTAAGTGATGCTTCGACGTTTGACGTTTGACGCCTGAGCTTCAAGTTTCAAGCAAATGTAAAATAGTTGCTGGATGTTTACTTGTAGAGGATGAGCCCTGAGGTGACTGGCAATTCCATTACATCCATCAAATACCAGCGCAAGTACATACATAGTTGTGTAAAAGTCTATTTAAATGGCTCTTGAAGAAAAAGTAGATACTACCTATAAGTTGTAACATGGTTGATTTCCACTTGGGAAGCAGGTAATTACATGATCCCTACATGATATATATACATATATTCACCGCAACGTATGCTGCTAATATTGATTCTTTTCGCACATTTTAAATTCATTAAACGAAATGGTTTTAAGGATATACTAAATTATTATTAGGTTTCTCTTCCATTTAAGTTTTCCTTGTTTTCTATTCTGCATAGTGGAAAGGACTGCAGAATGTATGGGAAGGAGAAAACAAGGCAATATGTATCTACACGTTTACTGGCGGTCAAATGAGATTCAACTACAACCTTATTACCCATACCTACATATTTACTATTTTCCTGAATAGGTAGATCCAATAGTTATAATAGCATTGCTATTTAATGTAGTAATTGTAGGTGTCGGTCTTGGTATTGGCATTAACATTGATGATTTGCAGCAGTTCCAATATTCAAGATATGATAATGATTTTGAAATGTGAAAGTATGTAGCAATAAATGTATTTGTCCGTAATAATAATGCGTGCTTGTAATTATATAATTAAGTACCTGTGTTTACTCAGTTACATACCTACACAGCTAAAAAAACGGTATCGAATGAAAGTAGTACAGTGTAAGAACTAGTGCACTTATTAAAGCAACCAGAATTATGTCATTATACATTTTTTCGACTCAAATTGTGCGATTTAAAAGTTTTCAGTATGCCAAGATTATGCGCTTTTGAACTGTTTATTATGTACTTTTCATGCGTTTTATTCAGCGATTACGCACAAATTATGCATTTTATACTAAATCCACTCAACAATTCTGTTTTCCCGAAAATGCTGTGAGCTAAATTGAAAGAAGCGGTTAGCTAATTTCCTAAATAGGTAAATGCTAAACTGACTATTTTTCACAAAACCAAAAAATATTTTTAAAAGTTATGTTGACTTTAGTTTCCCATTTTTGTTATTTTTGGGGTTTTGTCAAGTCGAAGACGATAATGCAACCAGGCGTGAAATATTACACTCTGCTTTTAATGATTTTTGTGCATTTTGGTAGCCTTAATAACTGTGCTAAATACGAGCAGGCTTTTGGGCGATTTAGATGCTTTCTTTAAAGCTTGCTTTCTCTTACGTTTATTTAGTTTTTACGGGGTATTTCCAGTAGGATTCGGATTGATTCTTTGAGAGCTTTTACATCCGTCAAAACTCAAAACTGGGCTAATAAGCTGCAAAAATGAAGTGTCTTGACAATTAATTTCCTTTGTGCAAATTTCAATGCTCAATAAATTCAAAACAGAAAACTTATGGAATGAAGATTGCGGCTTGCTACCTTTTTTAATAATATTTTTTAAAAAGATCATTTTTTTTAAATCGCCGATTATTATTATTTTTGAACACCAGCCAGAGTCAGAGATTCAAAGTTCTTCAAACTCAAACAAGAGAGAAGCCAACGCCGCAACGCTATCAGTCATTGGCTTATTATTCAGTAGCAGTTAGCGTTAGCACTCGTTAGCAGTAGTAAACAGAACAGGAACAGGAGTACAAAGTACAATATACAAACAACTTACAAAAAAGAGCGTAAGGACAGCAGGAAGAGGGAACCAGGATCTCTGACCTGGTGAACACTGAGACTCTGAGAGATTTAATGTAGTCGCCTATCAAGATAGACGCAGATTAGCAGCGCGAGGAAGGAACTGAATCAACAGCCAAAAATAAATAAATGCAGACGCGCACAAAGAACTCTACAGCAAAGCTACAAAATCAACGAAAATTAAATAATGATCCAAGAAGTACTGCTCTGGACTCTCCGAACAGTATTGTTCGCGGGACTCATCCTCACCTTGCAATCAAGCTATGACATCGACCTCATCCAGCTGGAGTCCCCGTGGACAATAATTCTGTACGTTTGGTGGTTTTTCAGCATTCTCTTCCTGTTCAATGCAATTATAGGCATGAATTATATCATCCAAATTGTCTTCTCGGAAGAGAGCTCAACCCCACCCCCCTCACCTTCGCCGTCAATTACGGATCAGAACCAAGATCAAGGTCAAGATTGCAACAGCGAGAACACTGCCGAACCTGGAAGACGAAGACTACCCCCGATAGGACCAGGGTACATGTACATCGTGGGAGCGGCCGCTTCTGCCGAAGTGCTGAGTGGACTCTACATGTTCATTGTAGCAATCACGTGGAATATTCACGGGAACTGTAACTTAAACTGGCTGTACGTTCTTCTCGTCTACACACTTTTAGCTTCCCTTGTCATGGTGGGGGAGCTGGGGAACCAAATTCTATGGACAGTTCTACCCTTACTACAGCTTTATATCTGCCTGCTAAGCAACAACTGTTGGGGAATCCTACTCAGCATAATCATGATCTACAATTACCTTATTCCAAGTGTCAACTATGAGAAGGATTTGATGGTGGTTCGAGTTAAGAGTGTTGTTCCTGTGATTCTGGGATATACTGCTGTTGTATTCGTGATGGTCTTATTCCTCAAGACGTTGCATGGGAATAAGGTGGTCAGAGTACATGACTTTCAACCTAGGACGTTGTTCCGAATGCTGTGGAACTTTCTTGACAGGAAAGAGGCGCATGCCATTCAGTCCGATTAACCAAGGACAAGTATTATTGTCGTCAGTACCGAAAATCGTTTTCTGATACTAAACACCTGAGACGAAGGCGGTCTGTGTCTGTCTGCATGTATGTAGGTTGATCAAAACGACAAACGTACTGTGCAAGTGCAAACTGTAGTCTCTGAATTCTTTATTCCATAGTTACTTGGTTAAACTAGAACACGTAAAATTTTTCAAGTGGCAAATAAACAAAAGGATACTAAAATCATTACGAAATTTTAATTCTTGAATTTTATTTTTACGACAAAATTCAACCCCTTTGCCCAAGGTAGCTAGACTTTTGCGTTCGCTATTTATTTGCATCTATGTATCTCCTATCTCCGAATTTAAACTTAAGGCTCAATGAGAGTTTTGAAAATGAAATTTTTGCCCGGAATCAGGACAAAAAAATTGACATGGCTACCATTTCAAGGACCTTTTTTTAGAATTTCACTGAACTATGGCAACAGGAAGAAGTTGTGGAACAAGTGGTTCCCCCACTCCTAAACCTCACCATTGATATTTGGACTTATGGAGTTATCGGGCCAGAGTCATTGACAAGAAAGAAAACGATGTGCTGGAATAACTCAGTTCGTCCATCGAGAAAAGAATCTACTCGTTGAAATTGGGTTGTAAT
>JAAXYX010002196.1:0-18484 GCA_036851915.1 Ptenothrix huangshanensis
TACGGGTACGGGTACGGGTACAGGTCGGGTACGGGTACAAGAATTTTGAAACACCGCGGGTACGGGTACAGGAAAATTTGGACCCGGGTCCACGGGTACATGTACGGGCACCCAAACTTTAGGTACCCGTACGGGAACGGGTACACAATTTTTGTACCCATTCGGAGCACTAAATAAGAAAGACAGACAGGTAAGTTTCGCATGTATGTACTTGAAACATTTTTTACGTAATTACAAGATACAAAACGATTTGCTTGAATCTGGTGACGAAGGAGATGCTGTGCGAAGCACCAAGCGAACACAGTAACAAATTATTTACTCGCGTCGAAACACAGGCAAGGAAACATGCGAAAGTAAATAGAACAGCTTTCACCGACAAAATAAACGAGTGCACCCTAAATAATTACAAGAGCTTGTTTTTGGTCTACATAACACAAATGTAATTAACATACAAAAATAGTCACAAAACTTTACTGACAATCAACAGTTCACCTGAAATCACATGACCCGGCAACTGTCCACGGTCAGTCTCAAAAATAATTTAATGAGCAACTGATATTGTCAAATTCTCTAGCACTTCACAATTCTTGCTGCAATCTCCTCCGTTGCTCGCACTTTACTATTAAACCGTAAAACCTTCTACCCGTCTTGCTAGAAGAGCACGGGAAACGTTGCAATTATAATTTTGAAACGTTTCTTGCGTACAACTTAATTCAGCATCATCACCAAGAAGATATGTAGCTACGTAGTGCAATATGCGCAATACTGTACAAATGTGACCGCTACCTGGTGGTGAATACCTACAACTTTGGCAGATGTAGTTCATTATTTCACCCTAAGTATGTAGTTCAAATGTATCAGACTCAAAGAGGCCACGCCCCAAGTACCGCCCGCAGCGCCACCAACTATTTATCTAAAAAAATTGTATTGAACAGGGTTACATTACTATCGCTTTTCCGTATCTCTCATGCCCGAGGCATGAAAAATTCATGTAAAAAGACTTCGACTTTGTTCATCAAAATTACTATTGGCTCTGGAGACTACATTTTTAAAGCCAGAGTCACATACGATACACCGTTTGAAAGCCATTAACAAGGCGCACATTTCCGTGGTAACGGAAAATGTTTGCCCTTAAGTGTTGTCTAGGTACACAAAAAAATGTATTTCTTATTGCATGCCTTTTTGGCTCAAAGGTTCTTTTGAATTTCCGCGCCAAAACAATACAATACAACTTTTTTTATCAGCGAAAACCCGGGCTTACGAATTTTTTAAACGAACTTTCTGCACTTCGTTTTTGATCCCCCCTTTAGATACAAGCACAAAAATTCTCAAGTTCATTTATATTGTCTGCATTCACTGCCACCACAAATACATACAAATACCGAAATCATAATTCCAGAACAGTAATTTTTTGCGCGCCACAATTGTGACGACGTTGGGAATGAGAGTGTTAAACAAAGAAAACAATTTACTAAAAAATTAGCGTTCTTTTAACATTACGGATATAGGACTCCACTCTAAAAATGAATTGAGTTGAATATTTAATAAAAGCAATTGGTAGGAGTGACACCCATTCTGACTCCTCCCCCCCAAATGGAGGGCCTGAGGGTATGCTGGAGCAACTGGAATGTACAGGCTAAAAAAATAGACGGAAATCAATCGGATTTCCATTATTTTGTAATAGAAATCACTACAACAAAAACATCCATAGAGGAACCGAAGAACCTATTAAATTCGTCAATAGTTGCAAATGTTGAGTTTTTACCCGTCCCCTCTATTAACATCAATAGTGACATACGTTGATCCATTTTATAGTTTGTCCTGTAAAAATTAATGATTACAATTACATTTTTTACAAGATTTCTATTGATTAATGTAATAGTAACTTCTATTACATTAATGGAGATTTCTATTACACAATCACCTTAATAAAAAAAGTGACGTTGACAGGGTTTGAACCCAGAACCATCGATGTTATAGGCCGATGCGCTAGACTCCTGCGGTGCATAGGTAACAATTATCAGTTACGCTTTTGAACTCCTACACTTTCGGCAAATCACAAGATCTATAGAAACCCCAGGTGAATTTTACTTACAGAACTTTCTATTAGCTGATAATTGCGGAATATTTACATCCAGATTTCGGAAAGCGGCCAAAATTGAGTGTCAAAAAGTGACAAAAAGTGGTAAAACCGGCAAAAACCGGTAAATTCCAGTGGCACTCTGCCACTTTTTACCAGTTTAGGACAATATGTTTGCGTCACGATTTTTAAAGAAGGAGGCAAATACCGAACACTGGTTACACCTATTATAAGTAATAGATTAGTTTCCGGTAGAATGCTGTGCAATAAAATCTTTTGTAAAAATTTTGTAGAGGTCACTATTGCTTTTCCATATTAATAGAGAAACCGATAAAAACAAAAACTACCAGATTTTCAAATTTAACCGATTTCCCTGTTACGATTAACAGGTAGCCCTATTACTTTTTTCAACCGAAATCTCTATTAGACATAGACTTTTTTTAACCGTGTAGAATGTTTTTGCATTTGAAACGATCTGCATTCAATAAAGTTACCGCATCAGTGAAACTGTTGCAACAACAGCACTGAAGAATTGTTTAAATGATTTCACAGAAAAGCTGCTAGTAAATTAAATCTTTCAAAATCCTTTAATAATGTAACCACTACTCCGTACATCCTATCATTGGTTACCTCGGTATGATATTCCACTTAGGTAGGTATTTTAACTACTATAATGTTTTTTTCTAAATAAGCATAGTAACTTCTCCACTAAAATATTATCAATTAGATATATGAACGGGAGGTTTGGCGTTTAAACAGATATAATAAAACTCAATCTAGGCATATAAAATATTCTAATCACTTATTGTCAAATAAATGCAATCATCCCATCGGTGTAATTGGAAATAATAATAATAGATATACTAAACCGGCCCATCAATGACTAGATATAACTGCATCTTAAAAACACACCGGAAAGTATCGACATCGACTACAATGGTAAGACAGAATATTGAACCTCAAGTCGTCATTACCAATTACTCACGACTCAAAAATCACACGACTTGGACACAAAAACTGCAAAAACGTTTTAACATCCCACATGCTCACTCAAAATGGTTCCACATTCTAGAGATTTTTCAATTTCTCGTGATTTGAATTATAAAGAATTTTATCATTACTTTGAAATGCTGATGATTTGTTTGAACCCTCTAAAGATTTGGCTGAGGTCTGAGTCGAATTTCCTCTCACTAACTTTTCACCTTCGGTTACGATAGCAGGAGGAAATTTCATTGCTATTACGGCTGCAGCATTGGGATTGACATGCCACGGATTTTCTTTGGGTTGAGGTGCAGCGATAAACTTTTTCTTCTCTAATTCTGGCCAATCTTTGGCATCATCATGTCCATCACTGTCTCCAACACTTGAAATGCCAACGCTCCTGCTGATACCATTTACACTGCTGAAACTACCTCTGTGATTTGACATTATATCGTTTGAATTTTCACTTTTGTTACGTAGCACCGCTTTGGCATACGTTGTGCCGTTCGTATAAAAAGAGGCCATGTCCATGGGAGGTAGATTATTTTAGATGACCAGGTTCTAAAATGATCAATTAGGATAAATAAATACTCAGCGCTTCACATTCAATGCTTCATAATACAAACTTTCCTATTTTATAATCTTTTAAAAGAAATATAATAAAGGGAAGGAGCATACACACTACATGAAAATATTATGAAAACTGTAACTATTATTTAGAAGGAAAATAATGCATTTTAAAATGAGGCTTAACCCAAGGACTCGCTTGGAAGTACGAGGAATTCAAGAACTAGCGCACAATGTTAATCTTAAACCAAAAGTTTTGTCATTGAGCTGCTGACGATAAGAGGAGGGTAATTACATACTTAGACTTAGATGCTCATTTGTTTTGCACTCAACTCGCAACTCAGTGAGTAGCGGCAAAAGGTCTCGCACTCAACTCGCAACTCAGCGAGTAGCTGAAAAACTCTTTGCACTCAACTTGAAACTCAGTGAATAGCTGAAAAACTTTTCGCACTCAACTCGCAACTCAGTGAGTAGTGGCAAAATTTCTTGCACTCAACTCGCAGCTCAGTGAGCAGTGGCAAAATTTCTTGCACTCATTTCGCAACTCAGTGAGTAGTGGCAAAATTTCTTGCACTCAACTCGCAACTCAGTGAGTAGTGGCAAAATTTCTTGCACTCAATTCGCAACTCAGTGAGTAGTGGCAACATTTCTTGCACTCAACTCGCTCAGTGGAAAGAGTATCACTCTTTCAACTCTTCACTCACTGAGTGTGCCTACCTATGGGACGATGGATGTGGATTGATAGTTGATCATACGGTTCTTTCATTTCCATTTACGAGTAGGAAGAGACATGATGCACAAAGAGTCATGCGCTGCGAGCAGCTGACTTGTGACTCTCAAGTTTGATTCGAGAGCCAAACACAGGCCGAATCGTGACACACCACAAGAGCCAAATACGAAAACTCAAGTTTTGCATCATAAAATTGTCCACCACTCAATTCCCTCACAATAATTCTAATTGTTCCGTGTTAGTGCTAATTTACTCATAAGCTACCTATTTATTATTTTTATGAAATAAAAATAGATAGGTTGTTCCTTCTAATTCACTCCGTCACTCGTTAGTTAAATTAGTTTCCCCCACCCAAAATGGCTCATCGACTAATTACTTCTGTTCGGAGAGTTGACAGATTTCTGAAGAATGGGCTGCGTACCGGAAATTTTAATATTGAACAGGTACTCAGCAAATTCTATTTGAAACCTAATTAGCACTACTTTATTCCTGGCCGCGTTTATCACTGTGTTAAAGATCTACCATCAACCGTGCAGTTTTGACTGATCACTTTTTCAACCCCTTTTGACTATTGTTCTTTATACTTCCAACTGCTATGATGGTGATCAGTTTTTGGCTGTTCATTGTTGGTAGTTTTTCTCTGGCAATACTTCATCCATCGAGTAGTCAAAGTCATTAGAGGATACCATAATTCATTGTAGACGAGAATATTCCGATTCCCGATTTGTTCTGTTTCGATCTGAATGAGTTTAAAAAAGGCACTTTCAGGATGCGTATACCATGCACGAGTAAATCACCTTTGAAATTTAACAGATCCAACGTAGGTATCCGGAATTTCAACAATTCTTGTCGCAATGGAGAATCTACTTTGCAGAAAAACCACCAAAAGGGTTTGAGAAATATTTCAGACCTAAAGAAGGTGGTGCAAGTAAGAAGGGAGAGAACAAAACAGAGGAACTGAAAAAGACTTCAGTGGACAAAAAAGCTGATAGTGCTTCTGCAGCTGGCCCAAAAACCATGCCACCCAAGAGTGGTAATCAGGATCCGTGGTCTTCTTTATTAGGAGGGGGAGGTGGGTCTGGGAGAGGTAGTAAATCTGGAGGCAGTTCTGGAATTGGTGGCGAAGGAGGAGATAAAATGATGTTTGTTGCTATAGTCGGAACGATCGGTTTACTTGGAACTTTAGCATATTACGAAATGAGCTATAGAGAAATTACTTGGAAAGATTTCGTCACGAAGTAAGTGCATTTGAAATGTTTTTGTTAGAATTGCAGCCAGAAGAATTGAATGTTAAATTAAATCACACACATTCAAAAGTCCATCAAATTTAATATTGACATTGGTCATTGACTAAACTTGCTGTTTTTCTTAATAGTTACTTGGCCAGAGGTACAGTGGAAAAGTTGGAAGTAGTAAATAAAAAATGGGTGCGAGTAAAAACTGTACCGGGAGCATCTGTCGATAGCGGAGTAAGAGTTTTTCATTTTGTTGCTAGTATACTAAGTTATTATTTACTGCACAATATCAGTTGAAAACTATATTCGTAGGAAATATTCAATAATTATGCTTAAAGCTGGAAACTAGTGCCCCTTGTGTTATTTTTGGTCTTGATATTTATCTATGATATTCCAGTCTGTTCTTTGGTTCAATATCGGCAGTGTGGACTCTTTTGAACGAAATCTTGAGAATTCTCAGATGGAAATGAACATAGAAGCAGCAAATTATGTTCCTGTTATTTACAAGTCTGAAGTCGAAGCTTCAAGCGTTATGGGATTTCTTCCTACAATTTTAATTATAGGTCAGTTAGCTTTAAATTTAATGTCTTTCTCACGTTATTTCGAATCTCTTTGATGTCACAAAACAAAATCTGAATTGGCCATCTTTTTCATTAGCTTTTCTGATATATATGATGAGGCGATCGGCTGAAATGATGGGAGGACGTGGTGGAAGGAAAGGAGGTGGACTTTTTGGAAGTGTTATGGAATCAACTGCTAAATTAATCAATTCTAGTGATATTGGAGTTCGATTCAAGTAAGAGCTATGACGCCTTTTATTACCTTTATTATTTTAATAAATTTACTTGTCGTGAACATTTCATTCTTTGGATGATTTGTTGAAAGATGAGGACAATTGATATAGATCCTTAAAGCATAATATAGAGTATAATATTTTTGCTGTAGCACTATATATGTATATTTCTAAATTACTAGGGATGTAGCCGGTTGCGAGGAAGCTAAAGTGGAAATTATGGAGTTCGTTAACTTCCTTAAAAATCCAAATCAATATATTGAGTTGGGGGCCAAAATTCCTAAGGGAGCTATTCTAACAGGTTTGTATGAGTCGTAACCGCAATAGTTACGCTAAAATTAAATTCGAAGTAGTATAAATTAGTAGTAGTATTGATAGATAGTAGTATTGTTTTGAGACTTGCATTCGCCTAAATATTGTTTACTCAAAGGACCTCCTGGAACCGGTAAAACATTACTTGCAAAAGCTACTGCTGGGGAGGCAAATGTACCGTTTATCACCGTGTCAGGATCCGAATTTTTAGAAATGTTTGTCGGAGTTGGTCCATCCAGAGTTAGTGAATTACATTTAAAAATACAATCACCTCATTTTAAAAATATGGCATACCGGAAAATTCAAAGTTGGGACGTTGAGTTGATTGTTTTATTTGCTTACGAAGTTTATTAACTCTTTCAGGTCCGAGACATGTTTGCAATGGCTAGAAAGCATGCCCCGTGTATCTTGTTTATTGATGAAATCGATGCAGTTGGACGAAAGCGAGGTGGAAGGAGTTTTGGAGGTCATTCGGAACAAGAAAATACTTTGAATCAACTTCTCGTAGAAATGGATGGTATATATGTGTTTTGCTTGTATTTGTTTGTGTTAATGTGTATTTAATTTAACTGTGAAGTTGTGGACTTCTACCGTACTTCATTGTACTTAGCTATCTTTTTTTCACATTTTCAGGTTTTAATACAACAACAAATGTAGTAGTTTTAGCAGCAACCAATCGAATCGATATTCTGGACGGGGCTTTACTTCGACCAGGAAGATTTGATCGCCAAATTTTCGTTCCAGCGCCTGATATTAAGGGTCGGGCTAGTATTTTTAAAGTTCATTTAAAACTATTAAAAACAGACGTTGATAAGAATGACTTAGCTAGAAAAATGGCTGCGCTGACTCCGGGTTTCACAGGTAAGAACTTGCTTTTTACCTGGGAGTTTGTTAATACTCCCTGGACAGTAAATTCAAATGATTTCTAGACATTTGATGTATTCTCTGTGCGATTGTGAAGTTTCTTATTATTATTAATTATAATTGATCTGATTTTTGATATTTTTGTCGTAGGAGCTGATATTGCAAATGTGTGCAATGAGGCAGCGCTGATTGCGGCAAGAGATATGAACGCTTCTATTGTGTTGAAGCATTTTGAGCAAGCTATCGAGCGTGTAGTCGCTGGTATGGAAAAGAAGACTAACGTTCTACAGCCTGAAGAAAAAAAGACTGTTGCGTATCACGAAGCTGGCCATGCAGTTAGTGGGTGGTTTTTGGAGTATGCGGACCCGCTTCTTAAGGTTTTAACATAAGACAATATTTCGTCTTGCAGGGATGAAATAGCATCCATGGTATTAGCGTTTTCATTATTGCATTATACAGGTCTCCATTATTCCACGTGGAAAAGGCTTAGGGTATGCACAATATTTACCCAAAGAGCAATATTTATACACTAAGGAGCAACTATTTGATCGAATGTGTATGACGCTGGGTGGACGTGTTTCAGAGCAGATATTCTTTGGAAAAATCACTACAGGAGCTCAAGATGATTTAAAGAAAGTCACTCAGAGTGCTTATTCACAAGTAAGTAGTAATCATGTTATCTTCCAAGCCATGTTTTTAGCTCAGTTTGCAGCATTGATTACCATAAAACTTCCTATAATTCCCTGGGAATTATTTGGCAAGCAACTCTTCAGACCCGGGAATTATTAGCGGCGCCGGGAGTTACCAACCTCGAAATTTTATGCAGCCATTATTGTTACATTATTGTTATTTAATTAAAATACTATAGATATCATAGAGTGTGACTTTTAGAATTTACTATTCTAAATGCTAAAATACTTACTCGTAATATTTCCTCCTTTTGTGAAAAATTTGTTGTCTTCGGTGGTCATCCAATCAGATTAAGAGTCAACTAATAATTGTAGCTTGAGAATATGAGTGCATGCTTCTATTAATATACCGGGGAATTGTTAGAGGCGGGAAATTATTTCTAATTCTTTCTCTTTGCCCCCGGGAATTATTAGAGGCGGGAAATTATTAAAGTCGGGAAATTATTGGAAGTTTTACGGTATTTTTGATTTGTTGTTCAATTTCAAATTTCAAACGTTTCTCGAGAGATTTGTCTTTATTCCTATGCTAAAGTGCCCCCTCGGAGTTCTCAAATTCCGAACATATAATTTGTTGTTCAATTTTATAGATTGTTCATTTTGGAATGAATGATAAAGTCGGAAATATAAGTTTCGATATGCCAACACCCGGTGACATGGTACTGGATAAACCTTACTCGGAAGAAACTGCGCAGTTAATTGATGCGGAAGTGCGAGCGTTGATATCTAGTGCGTATGATCGAACTATGACTTTGTTGAAAGACCACAAGGAAGACGTTCGTAAGGTAAGAGTAATCATAATGCTTTTAGTCAGTGGGACGAATTCTTTTCTTGTGAAGAACGAGTTTTTGCTGAAAGCCGTTTGCAGTACAGATTTGTTTCAATTATCCTATGTATGCTAAAAGTATAAAAGGTGCTTGTAGAAATAAAAAAATTATATTTCCATTAAACAAGGAAGTGCTTATTAATATACCGTTCAGCAAAGTTTAGCGGTTCATGTAGCTTTATACATATGATTCATCTGAAATTCGAATTAACAGGTGGCTGAGCGATTGCTAAAGCAAGAAATCCTAAGCCGAGATGATATGATAGAACTTTTGGGAAAACGACCGTTCCCAGAGAAGTCAACATACGAAGAATTTGTGGAAGGCACAGGCTCCTTCGAAGAAGACACAGAATTACCTGAAGGCCTCAAGGGATGGAATCAGTCGAAAGAATCAGAAAGTAAAAGTGAACCTCCTACCAAAAGTGAGCCAGCTCCGGTCTAATTACTTTACTCAGATAAATTCCAGTCAAAATTACTATAAACAGTAGACGAAAATCACCAAAGTTTTCGGTGAAAATGTACGTCAAATTAACAAAGGATTGGAGTGATCGCGTCCTTCGACCCATATTCTCCAATTATTTATGTCAGCTACACTAGTAGTAGCTATAAATGCAAGTACTAATCAGTTATACGCTATTGACAGTACCTATTTATATCGGAGTCTACGCAACAATCCTGGTCTACCTTATTTCATCTTACCATGTAATAAACTTATATTGTCTTACCTACATACCTTCCATTCACTTTTTTAAGCGTAATTGCTTGTTATCATCGTCACATCTTGCATAATTGCATTAGTCAGCATTAGCCAAACATAGCCAGTATAGATGGGGACACTCACTCAATGAAGAGTTAAAAGAGTGCTACTCTTTGCACTCAGCAACTCAGCATGTTGAGTGCAAGAAATTGTGCCGCTACTCGCTGAGGTCCTAGTTGAGTGGAAGAAATTTTGCTGCTACTCACTGAGGTCCGAGTTGAGTGCGAAGAGTTTTGCCGCTACTCATTGAGTTGCCAGTTGAGTGCAAAATAAATGCCCATCTATGAGAGCCAGCAACTATTAAACGTCCAAAACCAAACTTCGCGGAAGCTGCAAGACACCCGATGGGAGGCGTACGTCGGTGCAACTCATAGTCAGCCGACGTCCGTCGGCAAACCTGCAAGATTGCCGGCGAGAAAACACGCAAGCCAGCCGACGTGCGACGTTACCTGCAATCTAGCCGACGTCCGAAAGCTGCAAGCTACCCGACGCCCGTCGGTAGAACTACGTACAAAATGGCCGACGAAAATATAATTATAATTACAAGCTGGGAGACGTCCGACGATAATACACAAGTTACCCGACGTACACTGTAAAAAATAAGATGCACTCGAGATTATACTAAATAGCTGTAGGTTTTCAGTTAGAATAGCCCAGGATCATGTGTTTCTTGCCGAAGCGAAGTATGGATCTCTTTGGGTCAGTGACTAGACTGTGCTTACATTTTCTATCTGTCTACCATTTGCTATCATGTATAGGCACCATAGGGGGGGGGGAAGTATCAATTCAAATTCAAAACCAAAAATTATCCGAATTGCTCATGCCATATACGATTTACATCACTTCAAAAAATAACTATGACTTTTATAATCGGTGGTCTTTGAGAGAAGAACTAGCATTTTGTCGGGTATCCAGCCCTCTGTGCCAAAATGGGTCGTAACCTTCGCATAAATAGCACAGGTAACGTAAATGCCGTTTAAAAGCATCTATAACGACAATATGTACTTATTCTCAATGGGAAGTGTGCTTTTGGAGCATTGAAAGGATTTTTCAAAAAATCATGATTTCCGAAAAAATGTGAAGGGTCCCCCCTTTAGTTCCTCCAAGTTTGCATGTTAAATCCAATTTAATTTGTGCTGACTTGAAATTTGAAGAATTAAATTATTTTTTTTCTCAGGAATAACAAAAAAGTGGCGCCAAGTTTTATGTTGCAGGTACTAATATTGCTACTATGTACGAGCAGAAAAATTTTGGTTTCAATCCGGGTGTTCCATGCGAAAACAGTTACTTGCCCAACGCCTTTCCCATTGCATGTCGCGTCAAATGGTGTATAACATGTTTGCTTACCCTGTAACCGGTTTTGCCTTCAAAAGTGGAAGTTTTATAAGTTTCTGGCGGTTTTCAGCCCTTCTTGGTCAGGTCATAACGTAGCCAAGGTCTTCCCCACCTCATTTCGCGCGGAAAGGTGTATCACATGTCTGTTTTAGGAAAGTTTACCTTGTGCCCGTTTTTTCTTGCTACTGTTGTGGATTGTTCCTTCCTTCCGTCCTTTGGAAGTTTTAACCTAGCGCGTTCTTTTATCTATCACGTTTCGCGTTGAATGGTGCATTACATGTATCTATACGGCAAACGGTTTCGGCTATATATATACGGTTTCGTTATTGTTTTATTATTAAGATTATTTGGATGTTTTGGCGGGTTTTTTTACATCATTAAGTAAGCTTGAGTAATTTCCATTCTACTGCATTTTTTAAACTTTAAATTTTTTGGATGGTGCAGCGGTTTCGATTATTTTGCAAGGGGTTTGGGAGCCTACCCTGTGCGCGTAATTTAGTGCTATTACTCCTTTTACTTGCTGTTATTGCGGTTGTATGGATTTTTGGCCATTTTCCGCCCTTTGAATCAATTTTAACCCAGCGCGGGCACTTCTCCTTCGCATTTCTCGTCGAATGGTGTATTGCATGTCTATGTACGGTAAGCCTTTCGGACTTTACCACTTTACCCTATGGACATCCAAGATAGCAGACTTCTGTCGTCTGTACAATTTCACGTATTTCCTGTAAAAATGTATCGCAACCCTATTATAGCTGTTGGTCACCCTAGTTGAAAATTCTGGAAAAATCATTTTTTTTCTTAAAACCTCAAAATACGTCTATTTCAGTCATGTGTAACACATTTTTTTAACTGCCGTCCCGTACCTTTATTAGTACTTACAACAATTTTCAACCGTTGCTTTTTCCATTCGTCAAACCAGTGCCGGCAAAAAATCGTCCGCCACGCCACAACGCTTTTTTTGCAAACACGTATTGACACGGGCTACATTTTTCTTATGTATCGTTTTTCCGTATCTCTCATGAACGACATATATGAAAAACTCACGAACAACGAGTTTTCGACTTTGTTCATTAAAATTACTTTTAGCTCTGGAGACTACATTTATGAAGCAGAAGTCATGTACAATACACCGTTTGGTAATAATAACACAGCAAGGTGCACATTTTGGTAATAATTGCAAATTTGCTCGTGCGTGTTGTCTGATTACACCAAAAAAAGGCTTTTCGCATACATTTGTGGGTCAAAATTTCTTTTAAATTTCAGTGTCTAGTGTTTTTAAACAATAGTTAACAATATACATAGATTAAGTTTTTGATTCATGACTTGTTATTATCACGGCAAACAATGTTTTACGATCTTTCAAAAAACGTTTGCTACACTTTTTTCCGTTTTGGCCATCCACCCCGTTTGCGTAATAGCAAAAGAGTCCATAATTCACTTAATTTGTTTGCACACACTGTCAGCACTAATACGTACAAATATCGGATTCTTAAATACGCTAGAAATGCAAAATTATTCGCTTGGACACCCTGTCGCTATGTTGTGTATTCCAGAGTTAAGAAGAAAGAAGAAGAAGGATTAAAAAATTTGCTTTAAGATTAAGATAAGAATAAGATAATATAAGATCAAGACTATCACGATGTAAAAGTATGTTGTAGTTGTTACTTGTTACTGTAAGTTGTACATTTATTACTGAAAACTAGTTTGAGAATGAGTTTTACAACATGGATATATATTATAATTATTATATTATAGTTTATATATTATAATGATCCAACATACATGGATGCGTTTCTTAGATTCAACACTGAACTTACATTAATTAGTTTCATTTGTAGTCAGTATTTATTTTATTGCAATGGTATTATTAATAAATTCACATTCTGTGCTGTTCGTGTCTTTTCCTCTCCTACACCGGACATTTTACTGGTGGTGACTGGTGACCTGACCTGGCCCTACATGAAGGTATGCAGGGTCTTTTACAATAATTGTGCGATATATTTATGACACACACATAACTGTTCATCATCGTTGAAGTTGCAGAACAAGACTTTCGCTATATAGAGAAAAAATTCTAGATTTCTACAACTTCCAACCTTAACTTTCAAAACGTGCACCTATTTTATTGAGCAAGTTCAAATCATACACATACAATAATATCAAGATCAAGATATTTTTGTTCTTGATGTTTCTAAATATCATACGAACTTGTTCAAAAGCAAATCCTTGCAAATTTTGAAAGTTGATTAGAAAGCTGAAAAAGATTAGAGCGTTTACCGATAAGATTTGAATATTTAACCTTGAACTTTCAACTACGGTACTCCATTCTAGGGTCATATATATGTATTCAGAGGCTCCGAGAAGGAAAATTTTCAGGGGGGGGGGTACAAGAAAAAAAGTTGATTAGGTATATCTATTGTAAATGTCGACAAAAAAGTTGAATAATATCTAAAATGTCAATGTGTAAACTTTACCAAAAAAGTACTTCACATATATCTAATGCAAATGGTAGAAAAAAAGTAGTTCATTGTATCTAGCATAAATTTTAAATTTTCAACAAAAGTAGAGCATAAATGTAGATTGCTCATAATTATCTTTATAATATTAATTAATAATTGTATCAAACAAAAATAGTGTTAAACTCAGTGCTAAATTAATCATGTATTTGTAACACAATGTTTGCTTGTTACTGTGTCGTTCTGGCAAGTACTATTGTAGTACCAGTGTAAATAAAGTTTTTACGTTCTCTCTCTAACTCTCAAAAACGAATGTTACCTACCTAGTTTAATTTTGCACTACTTGTAAAACTTTTTAAATTACATTTCCAAATTCCTAAAGCTCAATTACATACATTATATCATACCGACTGCAACGAAACTAAGCTGCTTAGTCTATGATTAAGCGACAATTTGAGCTTTTTCTTTGTAGTGATAACGAATTGTTATACATACAGAACTAATTCCTGGAAGTTAAAATTAATTTCCATTAAACTCAGTAACCGTTCAAATTAATTAATATACATACATTCAATTTTGAACTAAAATTTTATACTTCATATAAAATGTGCTAGCTTTTGCGCTTTGCCATTTGAAGTCTGCCTGCTTTTAAGAAACCATTTTAAAAAATAAGCTTACTCGGTTTTTTCTGGTAGTTAAGACTGTCAAACATCTTTAGTTATCAATCAAGACATTAGAAAAGTTTTTAAATTTCAAAAACAAAGATTTCTTTAGTCAATTCAGTATTTTAAAGCGGAAAAAGATTTTGCATTTTCATGTAATTACTAGTGATCAACAAAAATAAGGTTTCATGAAAAATGTAAAGTCAGTATCATTTTTCAATAAAAATTTATGAGGTTTTTAAATGCATTATTACTAACTTCATCATATGTTAGTCAAACTATCAGCCAACATGGAAGTACCAAAACTATGACTTTTTTACGCTTTGTTAGACTTTTTTGAACATAACTATAATACCTAACTAAACAAAACAAATGAGTTGGAGCTCAAGCCACAGTTAAGAGTTTTAGAAATGTGAAACTTATGAAATTTCTATTCTTTGTTTTTGTTGGCTTAATTATAATTTGGACAAAAATGACAGAGACAACGCTCTCTTTTACAATCTTACATACATTTTGCCATACTATAATAGCTGAACCATGGTTTAGGCACCATGAGCTGAACTCAGTTTTTCTGTTTGTACTGTTCCAAAACTTCGAATTTTCATCAAATTCCAGGAGGGCTCAACCCCCCTGAAAGTTTTCAGGGGACCCGGGCACCTTGCCCCCCGGTTCCGGAGCCACTGTACATAGGTATTCATGCAGCAAGTAATCTTAAGCTAGATGTTTTGTGTTTCGCATGAATTCTATGCAAGTAAGGTATTCCAATATCATGTTCTATCTCTATACATTTGGTATGAATAAGCTTACCTTGTAAGTTGGAAATAAACTAATTTAAAAGCAATCATAAGTATTACTATTAAATAATTCACAATAATTGAGTGTATGTATTTGGATAAACTATAGTGTTTCACAGTGGTATTGTATTGCTCTATTGTTGAAGAGAGTACCGTAATCGTACAAGAAATATCTACGTAGGTAATTACTTACATAGGAATCGACTCTATGCATAATTATTTTAATTGCTGGTGTTAGACCAAATATGAAAACACAAGCAAATACAGAAGTCAGAAGGTCCAATTATATACTGTAGTCTGTAGTACAGAACTACTACTAGGTAATAATTATTTGTATAGGTTTGAAATTCCTAAGGTTCTAATGCTACGTTACACATTATTACACGTAGATATATATATTAGATCTAGGTAGATATAGTTAGATATAAATATGTTGATATTGATGTGACGTCATTTCATTGCTTTTGGTTTAATCTTGGTACTACAAGTTATAGTTATGAACGTAGGACTTAATTAGATAATACATAAGTTACCATTAGATTCTGTGTATACCATTCGTTGACAAGTATTTCCATAAGTTCTGCTTCCACTTACGCTAAGTAATATAATTCTCCCGTTTCTTAAGTAACGTGTTTCGAAGAATATAATATTAGAGTTTTAGTAAATTGTATTGTATAGTATTTTTTGAATACACAAGCTATGCTTCTAATGAAAGTTTTGAGGAATAATTAGTTATATCCTAACTAAGTATCGATTAGTATCGTTGTATTCTTTTTCACGTAACAGACATTTGACTGCATGTTCAGTTGACTAGCTTTAAGTAAGAGCAATTAAGTAATAATGCATGTAATCATTTACTTAACTAACCTTTTATAGATCTGTACCTGTACGTTGACGATCATGATAATTTTAAAATATTGTATCATAATGTACTGTATAGTCAACTAAACTAGAGTAAGCTAGGTTATGTCACTTTAAATTATTTTATTTAGACTTTACTTACCATAATTCATATATTTTTCGTGTATTTTTTCTATTTAACTTTTGCATTATGAATGCATTTTGTTCTATTTTCTTGTTAGCATATATATATATAAACATTGATTGAGCACGTGTTGTATTAGTTTGTGAACTAAAATCAGATAAAAGTCAAAATGCAGTCTCTATTCCACACATGCTACAACTACAAGCTATAACACAGTAAAATTAGTATGATTAAGTTTATGAACTAGACTAACCAACACTTGTTTTCCAACATTGAAAAGTTTGACATTAAAAATGAAGGAAAGATTTACGATCGACACGTGTCGGAACCGAAGCTATCAAATAGGATTTACAGGAGAAAGCATTCAAGCATATAATTTAAATACATTCAGCCCCTATTTAACATTTCATGACTTTGTAGTTATAGTGTAGATATATTTTTCTCACTAATAAGATTTCTTTAGGCATAATATCGTTTTGGATAATTGGGCTTGCTATTAGAGACTTACAATCGAGATTCACAATTATTCATTCATCTCAGTGTATCTAGATTCCCAAATGAGTCGCATTCGCCACTACGGTAGAGCAGTATGTACCTATACAGTTTGACTAAATAAACTATCTACTCTAGTTCAGTAGAGAAGTCTTAAGTATGACAATCACATGTAATGACAATTTCAGCATTGAAAAATTTATGGGAATTCCTAGTAAATACGTAAGTAAATATATGTACAGCATGATCTGCTTCTGGAAACATGGATTTTACCTTTTCTTTTTTGACATTTTATGTATGTGTATTCTTATCAGAGTTCCACATATTGTGAAGCATCATTATTATTGAAAAGTGTACTAAAAAGACTACGTGAACATAAAACCTTTAACTCAAACTCTTCCACCTTCTTCCTTACTTTTTAGATGCTGTGCGAATAAAGCACATAAAGCATCCATAGTTCTGCCTCAATGTCTGCCTGCCTTAACACAGGATTACGAGAGTAAAGATTGACGTATCGGCTTCAATTTTTTTAAATAGGATATTTCAACCGTCACAAGTGAAATGTTTTTGGTTGAAATCGGTATGAGTTTTGCACAATTAATTTTCCCTCTGTCTGTCTGTCTGTCTGTCTTAAAGCAGGATTACGGGAGTACGGATTGATATATGGGCTTCAATATTTTTTTAAATGATAGGATATCGCAACCGTCAAAAAGTCTGGTGTTTTTGGTTGCATTCTGTTTAATCATTTTTTCCAATTAAATTAAACTAAATTAAATCAATTAATTTAATTATTTTTGAGGTGTTGGCACCTTTGAGTTTGTCACATTGAACTACATCTATGGGTGAAACAATAGACCACATCTGTAAAGATATAGTCATTCGTCACCAGGTGGCGGTTATATAGAGTATCGAGCATATTGAACTACGTAACTATATGTAATTATTACATCTTCTTGTGCTTAATTAAGTTGTAAGCATAAAACGTTTCAGAATGCTTATTGCGACGTTTTCTTATTATTCTGACTATACTGTTAGACGGGGATTTTAGGATTAAAATTATTTTTACAGTGAGAGCAACCGAGGAGAGTGCAACATGAATTGTGAAGTGCTAGAATAATTGGCAATTTAAACTGTTCTTTGAATTAAGATTGGGACTGTTACCGTGGACAATTGCCAGGTCAGGTCACGTGAAGTGAACTGTTGATAGTGGTTTTGTCAGTGAAGTTTTGTGGCTATTTTTGTATATTGATTAAAGTTGTGCTGCGTAGCGATGGCTAAATGCCCAATTTGGGCTCAATATCCCCGGCATTTTCAAAATTCCCAAAATGCCCGGCAAATCTTCCCAGTTCAAAATGTCTTATTGCTTGCCAAAAATGCTCAAAATGCCCGGGCATTTTGGGAATTTTGAGCACAGTAATTTTATATCACAAAAGTTCGGAAATTTTAACTTATAAACATGCATCTAAAGTCCGGCATGATGTGGTGCGGACCATAAAATTATGGTCCGGTCTGGTCCTAGGATTTACCATTTTTTACGGACCAGACCAGACCAGACCATACTTTATAGTCCGACTATGTATGAACAACATACTCCAAAAACCAAAAAAATGGATCACACGATTACAAAACGATCATAATTACGAGAATTTCTACCCATATCACATGCATAGAAACAGTTATAAATAGTAGTTTAAAAATCTAATTTGTAGTTTTTTGGCTTTTTCGAAGTGTACTTTTTGAGCTTAAAAATTTTTTTATCCATCTGGTCCGAAATGGTCTGGTCTGGTCAGGTTTCATCCGTGACCTGGACCAGGCCATATGGTCTGCTCCCACGAATTCGGACCAGACCAGACCATGCCGATCACTATATGCATCCACAAAAATCTCTTGTTAATTGATGTTTGGTGTTGCCTTCGAGAAATTTTCTAT
>JAAXYX010002197.1:0-18483 GCA_036851915.1 Ptenothrix huangshanensis
GTAACAAAGGAAATCGTGGCCACAACGAGAGTCTTGTTTAGTTCACTTGTTTGTATGCTGAATATTCATTGCACTTTTCTGCCTACGAAAACTACTCATAGTAACGTCATGTTTATTGTAGTAAAAACGAATGCGGAGAAAGCATGCATAGGTAGTTTAGTATTGATAAACGGGCACGTAAGTACATAGTGTATAGTATGTATGACAAATTGCGATTGTGGGATGTAGTGATGTATGTAGTTGCCGTGTATAGTGATTTTTAGTCTTCAGTTTTACACATAGTAATTATTACAATCTTTATTGTCTTATAAGTGCATTTAATATGCATGCACCCGTAGCCGAATGCTCGTTTTTTAAAATTAATTACACAGTTAAAACCAAGCCTATTTGTTTGGAAAGGAAACGCTAAATGCTTTTCATGTTTGCGCTGCAGGTACAACATCGCCATCGCCATCGCATTGCCCGTGGAAAAGACACAAAGAGAAAAATAAATTGTACTCGCTCTTGTATTAAAATTGCAGTAATAGTGACTTCAATAAAATCACCTGCAATGACCATTTACTATTTACATTTATACATGCATCATTTAAGGCATTACCTGGCAAGCTGCGCATATGTAGGTAGGTAGGTGCCTTCCATAGAACTATAGAACAGAGATAGGCAATTAACAATTTACACTCCACCGCTGCATAGTAAAAGGTAATCGGTAAACTTTTTAACGAGAGTGAGAACGACAGCGGCAACGACAATGACAATGGCTCTTGCTCTCATAATCCGAAATTTAACCTGTATATAAATACATATCTACCTACGTAGGTAGGTATTCAAATACGAAATCGAGGTGATAACAAGCAAGGGCATTTTTTCACACATGAACACTGTAAAAACTAAATTATCTTAAAAATGAAAAAAATCATATAGAAGCGAAAAACTCTTGCCATACTTTGCTCACAATAAATTCATATGCGGATGCATCCTAAGTCCACCCAATATGTGTCTAAACTACATTCAGAACGCATCTTGGACAGTAGATACATTGTACATACGTTTTAGGCTGACCCCAGACATCAGATGCAGTGAAGTCTACTTATAACGACCAAACGATATAACGTCTATTTTTAAACAGCGACACGCTTAATCGCCCCCGTCAAAAAGCCTATGCTTCCCATGTTAAATATTCAGTTGTAACATCTATTTTTGTAACGGCATGTTCCCCATACCGTCATGCTACAGCCTGCCCCACAATTGAGTTCATACTCCATTTGTAAACTTTATAACGTCATGCATTATTGGTTTGACAATTTGCACGAAATTGAAATTATTGAAAAAACTAAACTAAGAAAGTTCAAGCAGTCATCAGCTCAAGATCTTTTAATTCCTACAAAAATAACCAATGAAAGTGTCCATCATAAAGAATAGCAAAGTTAGATCACATTCATTGTGATAAGACATTTTGAGTATTGATGAGTGTTTGTTCGTAGGCTGCTGGCGCTGGCATTGATTGCTTTCCAATTATTAGTTTCCATTTTTATTTTTATAATAAATTTGTCAACGGATACGTAGATGTGTACAATGTTTTATAACCTACAATGGTAAAGTAGGTAGTAATAATGAAATAAAGTATCTGTGGGCATAATTATATTAATTTTTTAGGCAATAGTTTGGGCAAGTTAGAAACGAAGAACGAAACTGAGAGAAAATTATAATATTTATATAATATAATAAATCGGGAATGACTTCCAGAAAAAACACATTTACTGTAGCATTGATTATCGTATCCTTAAATTGCATGTTTTTCTTTTGAGATGTAACTGGGTGTAGCAGCATGCTATAACTTAGTCGGACGTCATAGTCCATAACGTCATCTCCCTATGGCGTCTGAAAATATCGGTCCCCTGAGGTGCCGTTATAACAAGAGTTCACTGTACATCATTATTTGCGTTTATGGAGTTTGAGATTTTAACTTGTAAATGTACATCAGTTTTTACAGTGTACCTGTATTAATGTATTTTCGTATGTATGCTATTTCTGTAAATGGTACCCAAGCTGGACTGACTCAGCTGGGAGTTTAGCTGAGTCTTCCCATCAAATTTTATAGGTATGCTTTGAAACTATCCTCCATCCATTAAAATGTATTATCGTTATCATTTCAGTAACTACAGTACTTTTATGCTACTTCACACTAGCAGCAGTGTCAATATCGAGACACAGTGAGAGTAGAATGTACCACATTCACCACCTACACGAACACTCACTTAAAATAGGTAAATACAATACAATACACATTCCTGTGTTTACGCAATAATACACCTGAGCAGGAAAGTTAAGTTCTAATTAGCTATATGGAATCCACAGTAAATGGTGAGTTTTGGAGCTGCTAATAGCTTCAGTCACATCATCACATAACATCGTTTTTCATCATACAGTGCATCAGCAAAGCTTCAGAGTGAGATATAGGTAGTATATATGATATACGTGATTGTAACAATAAAACTGCAGATCCCAAATCTGCCAAACTGTGAATACGATAAATAATTGAATTAAACTGAATAGAAAATAAAACACCTTTAGAATATAATTATCTAAAAAATATCAACTCTGACACTGGTGAATTGTGTGGATAGACGATCCACATGATGAAGCATACACATCAACATATCCCATAATACTTCCAGTCCCAATAATCCGAGTCACTTCAAACGAGAGCAAGGATTGAGAGATGAAGGCAAGAGTATAGGAATACGGAATTATGAATTTGATTTGAAAATGCTGAAAGTGATAAAGTGTGCAGATTAATGGAGCAGACTAGTGAATGTGAAGATAAAGTGGATTGACTTAGTGAAAGGGTTAAGGTTGGTGTGCAGGATTGTAGTTTGGATTGTGAGTTGCATGAGTGTGTAATCTGTGTAGTAACTGACATCTCTCTCTGCTATTCAATGATTCAAATGATTTAAATCTTTAAGCTTTGGTTCCAAGTTTCGAATACTCAATACGCCAATAGTCCAATACGTAGAATAATAAAAAAATAGATCTTTGCTCTACGGATGCTCTGCATCTGCACAATATTACTACGGCACGACTACTTAGTAGGCACTACTGTTCAGTGTTAGCCGTTAGTGTTGACTGTACTCTTAGGGTTAGTTGGTTGGCAGTGCCTTGGCTGTAACCTGTAACTGAACTGTACTTGATTCTCTGGTGTAGTCTGTTCTGTTTGCCTATAGCCTGTCTGTAGTAAGTAATGGTCGATCGTTACAATTTTGCAAAAACAGGTTACTTTATACGTTATCCTTTATACCCAGGGATCCACTAGAAGTGAGAAAGTAAGGCGTAGGAAAATATTGAGGAAATATTGCACTTTTTATCGAATCCTTGTACACGGAGAATCCCAGAAGAAGATGAAGAGGAGAGTGAGGCGTATAGGAAAACGATAGCCATAGCCATAGCCTTGTAATTCATGTCACATCTAGAAATTGCAAAATTGCAAATTCTTCAAGTTGCACCTAACACCGTCTCCCATCTCATTCGGTCGGAGAGGAGTGAGTATTGAGTATGACTGGAGGACTGTGGTGATACAGACTGTGTATGACGTAAACGAGAAAGAATTAAAAAAAATCTTCCCTTGCAAATGTGCCTGGCCTGGTCTACTGGTCTCTTCTTTCTTCCTTCAGCTTTTGTTTGTGCAACTTGTAGCAAGTGCATCGATAGTCATAGTCATATAACAATTAGCCATCGTCAATATTTCCCCTTCCCCTGCCCCAAACTCCAATTATATCCGATGCCGCGGATCCCCGACTAAGTCTAAAGTTAAATGTTAAATCATTCATCATTTTAATACTATCCATACTCGATTATGTAAATAGAATCAGAAGCAGTCAATTATTTCATCAACCCACAACCAACGACAAACCAGAACATAGCACAATCACATCACAATACAACAACAACAACTACAATCTAGAACTACAAGCTGCAACTGTACTGTAACTGTGTGCGTTCTACACATTCACACTGTCAGTTGTGAATATCGTGTATTCGAATGGGGAAATTAACCTTAGTACTTAAATCAAAATCGACACTTTCAATAAGTCTGTCTTTCAGTAAAGCATACTTGTAAATAGCATAGGAGTATATGGAGGGTATAATTTATTAACAATGTGAACAACAGAATTTAACGTATTCAGTATTTAGATCTTTGTTATTATTAAAATTAGATGGTAGCATTCTTAAATTGTTTACGGTACAAGTTGTCGCTAGATTAAATCTACATTTTTAATGTAATTGTTACATAACGTAGGACATAGAATCTTGCAAGATATTTGCTCCTTGTGGGAAATTGTGTGAAACGGTCTCATTCTCACTCTGTCTGTGAAGTCTAAGTATTAGTACAAACATGTCCAATAGCAGTAGCTTGAGTTCGAGCGGAAGTGACTCGTCCGAGGAATTTTTTGACGCCGAGGAAGCGTCAGGAACTTTGTTGAGATTTTCAAGAAAAGCTGATAATCCACAAGATCGAATAGATCTGTCGACAATATCTGCAGCTGCAGCTGATAGCTCTGGCTCAGAAATATATTTCTCCCCTACCCTTAAAGTTAGTGTTGTCAAAAGTTCGAACGAGATTCAGAATGATGGAAATGGCAATTCCAGCAATACATCTGGAGATCAGATTCCTGGAACTAGCAGTGTCAGTTTGGTTTCGGATTTTGAACCCCAAGGACTTACATTATCGAAGGTACGCTTCAAGCAGTTCATAGAAGTACTCGCGTGTGTCTGTTTTTTAATCGATTAAATGTATTGTCATTTGGTGTCTATGTCTTGAATTTTGAGGCTGTTGTAAGATTGATGTATTTTTATTTCTAGGAGAAGGATGCTGAAATTCAAGAAGAATCTAGAAGACGAAGAATGGAGGAAATGAGAAGGCGGTTAAACACAGAAGAGGTGGAAGAGCCACCTCAGGATGAAACATCTCCTTCTGACAGTCAAACATCCAGCGTTGAAGGAGTTTATGTGGCTTCTTCATCGTCGAAAATTTCGCATCCGTTCAAAGTTGTTGACCACGATGCTGCTAGCTTACAATCTGGGGTTTCAATCGGGAGGTTAGGTAGAATTATTTCCAACACTGTAACAGCAAGTGCTTCAGTTGTTCAACCTCCTGCGCCTGTAACTACCACAGTTCTAACGCAATCGGCCCCAACTCCAGCTGAAGTACCTCCGATGCAGGATAATGCGAAGAAATCTTCTTTTGTACCTGAACCGGATCTAGTTGCCAGTTGTATATCTAAAGAAAAGAGTCTGGTGGAAGCCAAATCAGAACCGAATTTCCCCCTTGCAATGCCTATTGCTCCGCCACGGCGGAAAAGAAAAAATATAAGTGTTCCTCAAGGGCCTACAGATTTACCTCCCGCCTATTCATTTGAGTCTGAAAGTGATGGGGTCATCGGAACTCGAAGAACTGTACGAACTGATTCGTCCGCTAGTATGAACTCATTACAGTCACCACAACCCCCGAGTCCAACAGTTTCGATCCGTTCTGTCTGTAAGGATTTGGACAAAACGTTGGAGGTGAATAGTCAACAGTTTTGGGTGGTTAAAGCACAAGATGAGGAGAAGAATCGAGCCAAAAGTTCGGGCCCAAAGGTTCTCAGGAGAACAGAGTCACTACCGAAGGAAATGATGGGAGCTTTGGATCCTTCGGGAACAGGGTCCCTCGGTGGTTATGGTTCCCACTGCAATTCAAATTCCTCAACCCTGAACAACGGTCAGTGCAGTGCAGGGGGTGGATCGGGAGACGTTGTGGATGGTGTCTCTAGCCACAGCCTAACACCAGTTCCGGTTTCCGTTACTGTTGCAACTTCAAGTCATATATCAACTTTGGTGTCAGCGTTAGCTGCAGCTGAGGAGAAGAAGGAAGCGGACCTCCAGCTAAATCTAATGTTGAGAACGAGAACAGATTCTGGAAAACATTTATCTGATCTGGAAATATTGGAACAAGTTACTGTAAGTTATGCATTAAAATGTGTGTAGCCGTTGATTATATAGTTGTGAATTCTGTACTCATTCAGACAGTTATTCTCTTAAGCAAAAACAAATTATGAAATATTCAATTCTTACTTAATAATTCTATTGGATGGTAAACTCTTATGAAAGTATTCTTTGATGAAACTATTTTTCTCATCAGTGTCTCTTGCCCTCTTGTAAAATTTCATTCTTCGTATTTTTATTTTGACAATCACTTGTCGTCGTGTCATGAAATAATAATTGGTGGTGAGACTTAGAGATTACATTTTTATCGTGGAGATGTCTTTATCAAATGAACTAAGACTTATCTCTTTCTATCTCTTTGGCTCTTATAATTTGGTGGTGATTTGTTGGATTTCTCTTTGTAGCGGCCTAAAACGCTGGATTTACACTTTCATCCGGTACCTATTCGGATTGTTTGGAATTTTTTATTTTAAAAACTTTGATGTTATGTTTTTTATTTATTTTTTAAAACTCAGTGCACAGCTTTTTACAACTCAAATATTAACACAACTGTCATTTCATTAATTTTGTCATGTTCCCTTACAACAGCAACACACCTTATTTACAGTTATTAGTCATACATATAGGTACGGTTAGTTTTATTGGAAATTGGTAGTGGAATATTTATTTGAATTAGTTCCATTAAACGTAGTATCATTATAACCTAAGTACATTACGTTTTCATTTAAAACCTAATTATTATTACTACCTGCCTGCTAATTGTGTCCTTGTACTTTTTATTAACAATGCACAACATTAATTTTGACTTTCATTGTTTTCTATTTCCAACATTTTTCACTGAGATAATCTGCCTCGATAGTTTCTTGAAAAAATAATTAATTTCTTTTGTAATATGAATAGGTTCTCAATTTGGATACAGGAGAACGAATTCCATTATCATCGGCTGAAGAAAAAATCCCCAAATGTCTCAATCCATTGTCCCTACATATAATGAGAATTACATCGGAGTACCGTGAAGGTGCGCACCGCAAAGAACGAGACTCGGATGACGAGTCAATCGATTCCAAAAAGTCCTCCGCTGCTTCTCAGGAAGACGGGGATTCTGGTGTTGTTCGCAAGAAAACTGCACAAATTCGAAAATTTCTTGGTTCTACGGTGAAAAAGACTGTTGACAAAGCAAAGTCATTAGCACATAATCGGCATGCGAAAGAAGACGATATTAGCACAAATGAGGATATTCTTGTTGGGGGCCAAGATCCGTTGGTCAAAGTGAGTGTTTGCTTTTGAATTTATTTGCGTTTCATTTTTATTGTCATTCGATGTATTAATCATAATACACAAATATTTTGTTTTTTATCAAATATTCCACAGATGAGAGCAAGCCATAGTCACAAAGGCCCGTATGATTTTGATAATTTGCAACAAGTTCAAGATTTATCGGGCGAGCATTCTGGTCCCGTGTGGTGTATGAAATTTTCAAACTGTGGGAGACTCCTAGCAACAGCTGGTCAAGACAAGCACATTCGTATATGGGTTCTCAAAGATCATTTGCCATACTTTCAGGATATGAGATCCAAGCATACCATCGACAAAGTTTCCCCAACACCGTCACAAGAATCAATCGTGTCCCAACATTCCCATCATTCAGCCGAAGAAATGATTCAGGCTAGGTATGTGTTCTAATTATCTCTGTCATCGCACACTTGGCACAGATAACCTTATTATTTTAAAGTAACGTATTGTTTTATGAATATTTGCAGTGAAAATAGTGATCCAAGATCTCCTTTCGTACCACGACCGCTCTGTATTTACTCTGGCCATCAAGCTGATCTGTTAGATCTCGCATGGTCAAAAAGTTTTTTCTTGCTGTCTTCCTCCATGGATCGGACTGTTAGATTATGGCATATTTCACGACGAGAATGTTTATGTTGCTTTCAACATATAGGTTTCGTTACAGCGATTGCCTTCCACCCAAGGGTAAGTTCCTACATTAAAGTTAACTTATAGTTTCAAAATACTAAAATTTGATTCCCATTTACACTTACATGTAAACCTATATAGTTATTTAGTTATAGTTAACGTAATCGCGCCTTTGACGAATTGCATGGTTCATTTAAATTGCTGCAGGATGACCGATATTTCTTGAGTGGGTCTCTGGATGGGAAACTGAGACTTTGGAACATTCCAGACAAAAAAGTGGCCTTATGGAATGAAGTTAGTGGAACTAATCAACTTATAACCACCGCAAATTTTTGCCAAAATGGGAAATTTGCTGTCGTAGGAACTTTCGATGGACGTTGTATATTTTATCACACTGAACAATTAAAATATCACACTCAAATTATAGTCCATGGAAGGAAAAAAGTCACAGGGAGGAAAATTACAGGGATCGAGCCAATGCCCGGTGAAGATAAGATATTGGTAACTTCCAACGATTCTAGAATAAGACTCTATGACTTGCGGGATTTGAGTCTGACGTGTAAGTACAAAGGATATGTCAATCAATCAAGTCAGATCAAAGGAACTGTGAGTCATGACGGGAAGTACATTGTGAGTGGAAGTGATAATCAGTGGATTTACATTTGGAAGACTTGTCATGATTATTCCAAATTTTCTTCTGCAAGACGAGACCGTAACGGCTTCTGGGAAGGAGTTAAAGGTATTTTCTATTTTTGTTACTTTTCTGCGTTGTCACTGTTAGCGTTGGCATTCAATTTTGCTACAAAATCTTTCTATGAGGATTTTATTTCTGCTGGTGACAGTGATAACATAATATTAATAAATGTATGTAGTCGATGAAGAGTCAGTTACTTAAATCCAAATGAATCAAAAGGCAAGATGACTTAAATCAGCAGACTTAAAATCAAAATGACCATGCCCATTAGTTCAAATATGGAGTTAGGATTTTATTTTTCAAGCACTTCTGGATTTAGGTCATTCTGACTCTTTACATATGATATATACAAGATAGATAATAGTTATAAATACATTAACACTGCGTTTTGTATAATATCTTATACAAGTATAATATGATTATTAACACACCCTATTTTTGTTTCTAGCGCACAACGCCCTAGTTACAAGCGCAATCTTCGCTCCTGATCCTGACATCATCGTCAAACAAATTGAAAGTCGAGAGAAAGAACTGGAGCAGGAGCAACAAGGAAGTAGCGTAACTTCCAGGGCTAATACAGCCTCCAAGGGCACAGCTGGCGTTGTTAAGTCACCAACAATGACCAAGGCTCAGGCCAAAGCTCCAAGTCATACGTACACACCCACGGGTTATGTTCTAGTCAGTGCAGATTTTTCAGGATGCATCAAAGTTTTCCTCAGTAAAGTTAAGCCAAAACATAGTTCGTTGCCGGCGTCAGCTCTTGCATAATTTTTGTTGTCGTTCAGTGTTTTTTCTTCATAATTACAACATTGAGGTTTGAAGGCGTTATTAATTAAACTATATTAAAATGCACTATCAAATGTTTAGTATTACTATATTCAACAGTGACATTTATGAATTTTAAGAAAAACAAGATTGTACTTTATTTTATTGAACTAATTAATTACATACACTATAACTGCACCCGGGCAGCCTTTTGTTTTGTAGCCATACGTGTTATAATTATTATCTAATATATATTTTGCAAACCCTGACCGGAACCAATGATATTACAATCTGTTTAGAATTCGCATTCACACTAGACTTTTTCGCCAACATAACTAAGAATTCCTTAAATAAAATGTCTCATTATCGTAAATTATGAAAAAATAAAATAAATTACAAACATATTTATCGCTGGTCTATGTCTCTGTAGTTGCAATTCCAAATCCCTCTAGTCCATATATCATACGGTTCTCGACGTATAGCTCAGTGAGGATTTAATAACTTCATCCAGCTTTTGAGCGAACAACTCGCTGTTAATGTAGTCTCCTTGAGTGCACAGGGGATTCTTAACAACGTAGTCTACGTAAACCTGAAACATAACGGACCAAAATCATATTATAAATGGAATAAACAGTGTGTAATTAATACCGAACTTTGCTGGCCCAAAGCAAACAACAGATTGCACCATATAATCATACGAAAATAAATTTTCTCAAAATAGGTAGTTTACTAAAAACAGAAGTCCTACTTGTGTATATATTTGTCTTAGAAGTTCTTTAACATTCGGGGAGTTTAAATCCGTATTCATCACAAATTTCACACCCGCTGGAGATTCCCAGAAGTTCATCTTGTATTTCGAAGTCCGATAATGGAATGAATTATCCTTGATATCTAGTGGTGATACTTTTTCTATCACTCCACGAAGAGAAATGATCATTCCGTAAACCAATTTTCCTTCCTGTATCGGTCGAAACAAAGTTCAAATTACATGAATGCAAATATTGAGGTAATGTACTAAACTGGACACATATCTGAGCCAAAATTTTCTAGTAATTAATTATCACATTGCGCATATTCCCAATACTTGTATGTACATAAAACGTCACACATACCTGCATGATTAAACTGTATTTATTAAAATAGGATAAGAAGATAATAACACATTCCGATGTACTGCCATACTACTGTGCTTGCCTCAGAAACTAATTTAACTAATTTAAAAAACCCATGTACGGCATCTGTCAACAAAACTGTCAATAAACGTCGAATTATTCCACATTATAACTGTGACGTATAAGATCAAAGGTGAGACATGGGACAAACAACCACGCACTTATATCCATTCTTGGTTTTAATTGTCAAGCGTCAATCGTATCTCGTAACATTTAAAAAAATAGACAGAAATCACCAACCAACACGACAAGATGGTGGTAACTTGTTCGAATTCTATTTTAAAAACAATTTATCAGTTTATATTTGCTTACCTCCTCTTTACTCATCGAAGGAACCTTCTTCCGATTCCATTCCCCATAATAAACGAGAATTCCATTGCGATCGAATATGTATAAGTTGTGAATAGTCATTCTATTCCGCTGTAGTAATGATTCCTAATTGCAATTCCGACTGGTAATTATTCAAACTTGAAGACAAAATAACCAACAACCAATAAAACTAGACTAAATGACAATGTGAAATGTGGGCGATGCGACTAGTCGTAGTTCTGCTCCTGGCCCCAGTTATTTCTGCAAGTTAGACAAGAAATTTATTAAGCACAACCGACAGCTACACAGTCAACAATGATAAATTGTAAAACACTGTAAGTAATGTCACTCGATTCAAGTTCAACTATATATTATTATTATCCATTTTGAATTTATCAATAATTAATTGATCAATAATCACTCTTTACCATTACAAACTATGAATTAATAGTTTCTGTCTGTCTGTTGTTTACCAGCTACTGCTACTTTTGACTTTATGACTTATTGTCACAGTCCAAACAGTTTGAACTCTCAACCATGGCAGTCACCAGTCAGTACAATCCCTTAACCATAAAATAGATTGCTAACGCTAACTGTCAAAGTCAACTGTCAACTTTGACTGCCAATTATTAGCAAACTAGGATTGTTAGTTAACTGACATTTTAGATGTGTAGGTATTTGACTAGAATAATTATGAATTATGAATTGTGCCTATAGGATTTTTGAGGTTAACTTACAAGTTACTTGTTGATGGGTTTGCAGAATGAAAGGATAGACGACCGAGACCGAGATGAGGAGTGATAATGGGAAGAGAAGATGAGAAGAAGAGATAAGTTGGGTTGGATGTGGGATATTGGTGTTGATTGTGGATTTGGTTTTGGGCAGTTTTTGGGAAAGGAGTGGGAGAGTTTTGGATGGAATTGGGAATCACCTGTGTGAGAAAGAGAATGGAAAGGAGAAGATTGGGAATTCGAAGTGTGCCGGTAGGAAATAGGAAGTTGAGTTTAATTGGAGAATGGGGTTTTAGGGCCTTGCTTTGGCGTTGGGCTCCGAATGAGAAGGAAGCCGGCAGATGATGTCATAATAGTGGAGGGTGGGCTTTGGCTTACTAGAAGTGTACTAGTGTGCTAGGATTGTACTCCACTGCACTCGCTGTACGAGCACGACTGCACGACTTACTTGGTTCTCCCGAACAGAAAAAACTTGATAATATACTACAGTCGAGAAAGTCGCACTCGCAAGGCAAGGGAGAGCATTTGTGTTCAAGATCTAATGATGGAGGACGTCGCGGTGGAAGTTCGTGGCGAGAACGGAGCCTATTACCAGGTAATTTCCATTGAAATTCATGTCATTTTCCCCATTTCCCCTGATCCGTGGTCCAGTGGACAGTTGAGGATTAATTTGACCCGGAAATTTGAGGAAGTTGACGGGCGTCAAGTTGGTGGAATGGACGGGAGAAGTGAAGGAATTTCACGGCTTCTTCGGCCAAAGTTTGAGTTGTTGGTCTTGAGTTGGTTTGGTGTTCACAGTTCGTCTTGGAAGTGGAGTTGGTTTGGTATTCCGGCATGGTGCCACACTGCCTCGCTCGCGCACTCATTATCCTACCTTCGGTGTACATACCCCAGGATTTTGTGCTAATTTTCCGCTATAATCTTCCCCATTCATTTTCAACTTTGCCAATCTATCTTTTTAATCCACATGCGGTCATTCTAAATTGTAAATAACATTAATGTGTATAGACGCAACCTGTTATTCAACTCCATCAAATCCAATCACTAGCTGGGTGCACTAAATGAAAATAAGAGTACGACTCTCGTTTCGTTCGTAGTAGCCGAGTCTTTTTCAAAGTTGTTTTGTTACCTTCCAATCAACATTACATTGTTCTGATTCGGCCTCTTGTGTTCTTGTATGTTGTACGTTGTGGGTACTGGGTACTGTCTAGTGGATTGGATATGATGTCGTTGAATAGATGGATGGAACCGGGAATTATTCATGTTTACTAGAAATGACTTTACCTTTAATGTCTAAATGCTAAAGAGAATTATTTTGATTTTGAATTCAAGTCGTGTCGCAGGACCAAGTAGGAATATTGTATTAATTGTATTTGTCTTGTTTGATTCTTGGAATCTGAATCATCGTTTTGAGCTGGAATCGAAATCGAGCCTTTCGAAACTTCACCTTTGTGCTGATACGTCGTACACGTACGTTATCATTATCATGCTGGATTCCTTGAACGCTCACATTGGAAGTTGAACGGCCAAGCGATAAGAATGAGGAATCAAGTAACTTGGCTGACTCGGCGGAAAGCATTTGTATAATGAACCATTTATGTCACTTGAACAAAGGCAATTGCAATAATTGCTATAATTGTGTTGTGATGGGATTTATAAGCAAGATTTAAGCTAATATTCAAGCATTTCCTAAGTTTTGTTCTATCAGTTTATTGGTTGAATTCAACCAAGAATAGTTTTGATTTAATTGACTAAGAATGTTATCAGTTCGTCGTTGTTGTTGGTTTACAGTTTAACATATTTTTTCTTTAAAATACAAGTATAGAAAATAACCTTGTTTAGAAGTATTCAGCCTAAGTTTCGACAAGGTTTGTTTTGGTCGGAGGGAATGTAGACATGAAGTTGGGTACTCTTTCATATAGTTACCTTGAACCACAAGCGTTCATTCAAGGTGTTAACAGTCACTAGCGACTGAGCACCATTTCCCTCACTCATTTTGTCAATTATTGTTTTCAGTCCAGTATTAGTCTAAACTACCTGATAGGGTTCCATGAAATGTTTGGTACAGAGATGGGATGAAAGGACTATGTATGTTGAGGATATGATTTTATTTTTGTCATTGGTTCTGAATATCATTTCATAAAGGTAGGGAACTGAGCCAGGGAATTGGTTTTTGGGATTACAATTGATGAGTTGGGAGTAGGAAACTCCAAACGTCTACAGTTAATTACAATAGGTTAAAATTGCTTCAGTTGTGTCTCCAAACTTCAAATTGAAAAGTAGGTACTTGCAAATGAATAACTGCGTGGTCGTCGTTGAAAGTGTGTTGTATGGCATGACTCCCAACTCAATTCTTCTTCCGCTGTTTGTACTATAATTGTAACCTTTACCTAATAATGCAATGATTATAATCGAGAGTAGTGGCCGTAGCAAACGTTGTTACAAACTTTTTCCACATGTGGAATCAAAAATGTTGAGGGCGTCATTATTATGGATTCACTAGTACATACACAGTCATATGAATATTCTCACATTTGTAAGAAATTTTCTGTGGAAATTGAAGTACCAGATTGTACTACAATGAGGCTGATGTTTGCAATCACCAGAAGTGCTAGCAGATTGCAATGTAATTTCGTCTTTCTTTTGGATTATTTTTGAGCTTGGAGTACAGATATGACATAACTGATTCTAAAATTTACCTGATTACCTTTCTTACAGGCTTTCGTACGAGATATCTTTGATGATGGACATGTCGTCGTTTCATTCGAGAACAAGTATGATACAATTTATGAATTATTTATGGTACTAGTTTGAAGTTACGGAATTTTGGAATATGGGTTACTATTAAGTGTAGTTCTGAATGTGATTCCATCAGTGTTTTGCCGGAGCAGCGACTGCCTTTTTCTAGAGTAAGGCTTCCTCCAAAGTTAAATGGAGGTACTACCGGTTCCTTTCTTGAGAATCAGGAAGTCGAAGTGTTCTCATCTCCAGGAGAGTCCGAAGTCGGTGGGTGGTGGCGTGCGACTATTAAGGTAGGATTCAAGTTTCTATTTACCACTGCAGAAATACTTCGCTTGGCTGGGGCTGGGGTGTACATTGTTTGCCATTTTAAATAATTTATATGAAAATCAAGCTATATTAAATGAGCGTAGAAGAGGAAAAGGTGGTCTTGCTGGTTCTGGTTTCGTCATCAGCTACTCCGATATATATATATAATAAGTCGTGTGACTGTGACTGTGGTGTGGTAGGTTATATCATATCGAGGTGCTTAGGCATTTACGTGTGCAAATGGACGTTTTATTTGGGTGCGCTGTTCGACTGTTTGTGTTTTATTAGTAAGATACGAGCATAGTGAGTGATTTGAAATTTTATTTGCCATTCCTTAGATCGTTCGTCAGGACTTGTATGTTATCCAGTATTTGAGCGCTGAAGCGAAATCGACTGAAATTGTGGAATCATCTCGGCTCCGATTGCCCAATCCTAATCCGCCCATAGGAAAAAATACTTTTCATAAAATTGAACTACCGGTGCCCGATGATGTCGTCGAGTAGTAAGTTTGATTTGATGTCTTCACAAATAGTTATTGCTCCGGACGAACGACTCTGGGTACCCACTGTATTTGTACTAATTTCACTGATTTCTTACTAGCCTGAATACACTCTCCACAAGTGCCAAAATTGAGAGTTCACATCGTGAGTTCCAACGACTGACTGGCGCGGGATCGTGTAGATATATCCCCGACAAACACGTACTCTGTCTTATCGTAAGTCTAGCATTGTTATGTCATCACCTTTGTTGACCCATGTTTTGTTTTTTATTTTAATTTCTTATGCTCAGTGATGATAAACGTGAGTAGTGGCCTGAGTGAAAATAATAATATTTTCATGTGCGGAAAAAAAAACTGTTGAGAGCATTATGCATCACTACGACAGATTTATTAGTATTGCCTTCAAAAGTAGAATTAAGTAAGTATTAGCAATGTAGTCGATGAGTCATTATTTAGCAGTGTACATTTCATGATTTGGCGTAATTAAAGAAATGGTTTAGTTTAATATTTGGTTGTTGTTCTAATTTGTGTCGTAGTCTCAAGCAGAAGAAACTGCTAAGAAAGTTAACTTATTGAAAGAGATGCACTTCCGATCCTTATCCCAAAAGGCGCTCCTATTGAAAAAAACCGAGGAGGCTGCAAAACAGCTGGAGAATATACGATTACACTCTGGAGCAAAGTAAGCAATCTAAATTTGCGTTGTAGTAAAGCAACTAAAATGGATGGTAAGAAGCACATGGGTTGATCTATCTTGATATTCCTGTTCCAGTTCTGGCAGTTGGAGTGGTATAAAAAGACTGATGCCCCATGTTTAAGTTACACTTTATCCTAGTCCGTGACCATTTTCTGTGGTGGCATATGTTGATCTGTAGTGTGGAAATAATTATTATTCTAATGGGCTTCACTTCTTCACTTTACTTTTTTAATGTGTTTCATTTGACTAACGTATTACCTACGTATATACATAAGCTTAATTTGAGTTTTCATAGATTAGATTATTTTGCAAATTAAATCGTAGTCGTACGTGAGACTTGCAGTATGCCCAGTTTGGACGCGTTCATTGTGTGTGTTGTGATGCTTTAAATGTTTCGTGAATTATCTGCATCAAGCATTTGTGAGTTGTATATATTATGAGCTGGCTGGGGCTATTTTGACATTATTCTCCATGATTCGTCAGATACCGCCTACTATTGTATATTTTAAAAATGACATTTGGCTAATTGGAATATTCTTGTATTTGCAGCTTTTCCGAAGAATTTCGTGTTAGAGATGATCTGATGGGCTTAGCAATTGGTAGTGGAGGGTCTAATATTCAACAAGCTCGACGAGTTGATGGAGTTACCAACATTGAATTAGAAGAGAGTAGCTGCACGTTCAAAATTTATGGCGAGGTATATCACTATTATAGTGTAGTACATAAATACCACTGAAGTGCCTTGTCAGTTTGAGTCTTTTGAGTCAATACGAAGTGATTGCTTATCTTAATATCAAGTTCAGTTATTTGACCAATATGTATTCGAATACTTCAGAGTGAAGAAGCCGTTAAGAAAGCCCGCAGTCTTCTGGAATATAACGAAGAGTCAATTCAAGTACCAATCCCACTGGTGGGTAAAGTAATTGGAAAGAATGGGTCCATCATTCAGGAGATTGTCGACAAAAGCGGAGTCGTTCGAGTCAAGATTGAAGGTGAAAATGAACCAAATCCTTCAATACCCCGAGAAGATGGTTCAATCCCTTTCGTCTTTGTTGGCACGATGGAAAGTATTGCTAATGCGAAAACTATCCTAGAGTATCATCTGAGTCACCTTCGAGTGAGTAATTTTTGTGCTTCGTCAAGTTTAATAGTGTGTGAAAAATGCAGACATTGGGGCATCGTCACTCACAGTTCGATACTAATTTTTGCAGGAAGTGGAGCAGCTTCGTCAAGAGAAATTACAAATAGATCAAGAATTACGAAGTTACCATGGGCCAACATCGGTGGGTAATTTACATTTTCCCAGTCGTCGAAATGAAAGGCCTTACTCCGTTGAAATAAATGGAAGTTCACGTGGAGGCCGTAGTTCGGGACGAGTTCATGGAGGACGACAAGGACCACCAAGAGGACCATCCATGAATCGTGGTAGAGGAATGTCTTCCTACGGTTAGCTTCTAACACTGTTACAACCGATTCTGGTTGTAGTGAATCCACTCATGTCTTTCAAATCATTCAGTTTATTTCTGACTCTTATGTGACTTGGGGGGGGGTCTCGGGAAAAACAATTTTGTTTCATTTGTAAGAATCATTTCAACTAGAATCGGTTGTATGCTTCCAAATAATTTGTACTTCAGAAATGGAAGATTCTATGGATGTATAATTCATTTTTGGTTCTTCCATTTCTCGGAACTACTACCTATTTCACTTTCGAACTAATGATTTATTGTAAGATCCTATACGAGTTGAGTTTCGTATTGATGTAGTACTCCCTCGTTTAACCTCGTCGATACCTAAACATGGTGTAGAAGGCATACTTAATCATGGAATTTTTATCTTCACTAACATTAATCAATATTTACGCTCTAAACTAACAAAGATTTAGTTTTTGGTGTGTCGTGATTGTTAGTGTTACTTCAGATTAGTACCTAGGTAGTTCCTACATACTTTACGTACGGGCACGGACTAGGTATAATACAATTACGTTAGAGCTGTCGCAGTAAAATGTCTATTAAGGTTTCAGTTTTACTAAGAAAAGTAGGTATCGTTTCGGTGTAATAGATTTATTCTGTGCTAATGTGGATAAATAGCTTTACGCTTTTATTTTATGTCGGTTTGCTTGATTAAATATAATACACCTCATACAGCTGGCCCAAGCGGGAATACGAATTATCCTCAACGCAATGCTAACGGTGCGTGAATTTCAAAAAGTAGTACTCAATTGCTGTAAACGGTATTCTTTGGAAATGTCATTTGCTTTTTGTATTGCCTTTACTTGTGCTTGGAGTTTAAATGTTCCATAATAAGGTTTGTATTCTTCGAAAAACGAGAACCTCGGCTTAGCAGAAATGAACCCTTTTGCTCTTGGAATGGTCTGATCAAATTAATTAAACATTCAATAATCGGACTTAAATATTGTCAAAATCACACACGAAATACAAAAAAAGTTAAACCAATGCCCCAATCAAGGCAGAACAAATTATTCCGTTTATAGAAATGTTTGGCTGCTTCTGTTTCGTGAACAATATTCATTCAGTGCTTCACTCACAAAACCCCCTGTTCAGAATCGAATCAAGATTCTCTATTTCTAGAATCTATATCTTTGTATTTGATCTTACGTTGTGGCCATTACGATGAACAGCATTTCAGCTCTTATTTCACCGTAGCTATTTCCA
>JAAXYX010002198.1:0-18482 GCA_036851915.1 Ptenothrix huangshanensis
ACGCCCGCCTTTAACATTGAAATCCATATCCTTAATAATTGCCGGGTCACAAATAATCGCCGGGTCGGCGAAGGCAAAAAGTAAATAATTGCCGGGGCAATTAATCGAACATTTACGGTAAGTATTAACTATGCCTTTTGCAGGCGTTACCAATACACGAATTACTATTACTATGAGTAGCGTTGAAACAATGGTTATTTATTAAGATATGCCTTATAGTATTTTCAAGAGAACTGTCACGTAAAAATACTAAGCCAAACGGCCATTCAACGAAAGTTGTAACTGGATGCCAGCAAATAAAATTAGGGTGAAGAGTAATAATCAGTATATATAGGTATGTATACCTACCTACTATGCAATATTATTTTATGAAGGTCAGCTTCCATGAGTTTAGCACAAGCAACAGTATTAAAAAAATTGATTTGTTTGTGAAAAACTTTAATAAGTCATTGTTGCACAATTGCAATTGCCAAACGACACAGCATACAACACAATATCTTTTTGGAATGGGTTTAAAATAGTTGCTTATTAATTACACATCTTAATAATTAAGTTTTAGAAATAAGGTGGTGATTGTAGATTTGTATTGATCCTTTAATATAGCGTAACCATTTAATTTAATGATTCGAGGATTGAACAGGTGCATGGCGCATCTCATAATATATAATTATAAGTAAGTTATTACATTATGCACGAGAATGCTATTGTTTCAGTATCTATGATGAAATCGCAGGATTCGGTTCAACACCTTGTTCCACATTCACAGCAGGGCTGGAGAAAAATAATCTAATTATCTAATTCTGTGAAAAAGAAATATATAGTCTTTTAAACCGTAAAGAGGAGTATATTAAATTGAGAGTATAAAGGCTAAGCTAGGCAATTTCATACGTTTTTAAAAACAACACTGAACATATCCATCCAAAAATAAATGATATAATTATAGGATATGACTATGCCCCACTTTTGATTTTAAGAATTTATGAACATGTCTCGCTTTGCTTTTAGATGGAAATGGACAAGTCCCACTTTGCTTCTTACGCGACGATACGAAACTTGCACAAGGTATTTTATATGACAATATTGTTGTAACTGAAATAAAAGTTATTGGTTTGTATGTATGTACGCGCTCGAGTGACGAATTTCTTACAACCATTTGCAGCGAAGTGTAAATTACTTTATGTAATAATTCATAGCATGTTACCTGCTATCAGAGGTTTAATTCAAATCTATAATCATCATCTTTTAGTTAAGGAAGATATTACAGCTCAAGAGGTGTAGTTTACAATTATGCTCTAAAACTAAATAGTTCAGTCCAAAAAGATATAGGCTTGTATGCTGTGTATCTATGGACTATTGATGATAACATTGGTGAGCAACAGTGGCTTTTAGTAACGATTTCCTCTCATTCATCTATTCTATGACTGACAAATGATTAAGAAAACGAAGATTTTGAGCCATTTCGAAGAGTGTACCAGTAATTTTTGATGTTTGCAAACATCTTGAACAGAAAGTAAGAAGTATAGATCAGGAATAAAACGTTTCATCGTATTAAATACCTAAATGAACTTTTTCACTGACTTACTGCTGAATGTTCACTTACAGTACCAAATGCATTTTGTAATTAATGCTGATTCTGGAGTAATCTCAACCGGCGCGATCTAGGAGTCACCGAATGCATGTTGTAAACGTTAAACTATGACGAAGACCACGAAGAGTATATTATTGTGTACAATTGATGCTTATAGCAGAAAATGTAGATGTCACATCGTACGCCAATAACGCCAACCAGAGCATTATACTTCGATTCTTTGTTAATTACCATACCCGGTCTGCTGGTAGCCAACATTCGTATAATGAACGAAAAAAACGACAAAACTACAGGCAGATTAAGTTTTATTTCCTTTAACAAGCACTAGTTTTACAAATAATTATGATAATATATAGGTATGTATATCCCAAGGTGGCTAGACCAGGATAAAAGATGAGCTTATACGGCCATTTTCCTGTCTTAGCCAAGATTTTGTTTTTCATTGGTGGTGATTTATTGGTAACTAATCATATCTCAACTAAATGATATTATATCATAATTATTTGATTATCCGAAGGTTACTTTTCCAATATATACATTTGCATTCCAATAATTTAGACCAAATGTAACATTATTAATGATCAATACTGTTTTCAATAGCCAAATACAAAGAACGTGTAAGTTTTGTTTTGATCGTTTAAAGAAATTGCAACCCTTTCAAATCGTTTTGTGTCCGTTTGTACTCCTCTTATATCCTCAATCCTCGTCCAGCAATACTGGCAACGCAGTTATATGCGGACATGCAAATTAAAATCGCGGACATTTTTTAAAAACATACATCGCCATAATAATTTTGCATTTTTACAATCAAAACGACAAGTTCTAGGGTATAAGCATAAAATACACTAAGTTTAACCACGCTAACAATTTCAAAATGTGGTTTATAAATTCTTCACAAACTATTTAGTCGATTGTGATTCTTCTTATCTGTGTCATCCATCAACGCAGAATAACTGATTCACAGGAAATCGGCAAATGCTATGCGAATATGTACGTGCCAAAAAGAAAAAGGTGAAAATGTACAATAAAGGACCTGCTCATTATCTTTGCTAAAACGAGAATCGTTCTAATATGTAAAATCGTTGTAACGAGAAAATGGAACCCGTAACTATTTCTGTGGAATTCAACAATGCTTTTGAAAATTATAGACAGCTCAATGCTCTTTACAGATGAATATTATATTTGAATTCATTCTATAGAACAAAATGGCATTATATCAACTATCAGCAGCGACACAGAACAATAACAATGTCATCACCGTCATCCACATTCGAAACTGACAGTTACCATAGAGCAAGCAACTAACCAACTGTTCTTCTACCACATCTTCATTTGAAATTTTGGACCCGATTGGAGGTGGCGAAGTGTGGGTTCTAAGTAAATGTTGTTTCTTTGGATTAAATACCGTAATTATTACAAAGCACGATGTGCGAAGATTGTATTTATAGGTGTAAATGCATATACAGAGAACAGAGTACAAATTCCGTGAACTTCAATTATTCACAAAGTGCTTTTGTGATTGTTTGCGCCACACAATGATGTGTATAAATATTATTATGGCAACAGCAATACAGAAAGTACATTAATAGAGACTAGCTTCGATTGAATAGAATTCTGCAATGCATGCCCCCTAAGTAAATGAACGATGCCCTAGCCCTACACTTTTAGCAGTATTTCTGTGGGAGTACAGTACAAACAAATTGATGAATCTGTTTAATACAATGTAATTTTGGTTAGATTACATCTATCAGAATTTAAATTTTTATCTTGCAGTTAGAACTGAATTAATATTACTTTAAAATTAGATCTTAAAACCAACAGAATAAAATGTATAAGTATGCACCGTGGGTAAAATGCCTATGTTCCGCAGGTATTGCGTTGCATAAATTTGGATCTGGACTACATTAAATGAAAACAACGGAAACACGTACGCTAATGCAATCTAAATTTCAGATATTCTTTGTTACAGCTGATTTAAACTTACATTTCAGAAACTAAGCATTTATAGGGAATTAAGTCAGGCGATTATTGTATATTTTAATATTAATGTCATGTACTGTCAAGGATACTTTATATACTCGTGTTGGTTTCCGTCTACAAACAGTGTATTCACTGCACGTTTGTTCACGCGATTATTCACGGAGTAAACACATTCACCAAATATTAGAATATTTGGGGTTATTTAAAAAGATCCTTGACTTAACTATATTCGTCATCTCCAAAACTCCAAACGCGTTAGTGATTTTGCTGCGTATCCGTGCTTTTAGTACTGATATGTAATTATATGCCTAGGCATTTTAAATAGTGGTACCCTCTTCACACGAAATTATAAACTGTAAATGTATGAGATAAATCACGAATAAGGAAGAAACTTGTCAGTCAAAAGTATATAACCATTCCATGATACTTATTTCAATTGTGCCTTCAGAGCACTATGCTCAATGTCTGTCTCAATTTAAATAAACGCACTGTAAAGCAAGTTTTACTACACCTAGTCTCATAATTTTCTCATATTCTCTATAATTATATAAACGAAAACTATTCTGTTTCCTCATTTCCTTTTCATTCATTTTATAGTCATTGACTACAGTGGAATACTTTTTACCAGCGATCCAAGTTAATTCTGAATTATTAAACAAGCATAGGTATGGAAGAAGAAAGTTGATGGGTTTAGAATTCGATTCCTTTATTGTTAACGTTCGATGGAGAAAAGATTTACATACCCCAGGACTATACATAAGAAAGCTTTCCTGCCCTTTCCACACAGCCAGTCAGCAACTAGAATTATATTTAGAATTAACATAAGTTAGAATTCCAAATCTGTAAGTGACAAAATCTTTAAAATTAGGTAACTTAACACTGACACATTATCTAATTCAATCCGTACATTAAACTTTGTCAGGTTGCTTCGAATCCTTCAGATGTGGGCTTCCATTATAGAGGCGGTGCGGTGGGGGCTGCAAAGGTGAGATACTACTCCACTTTGCTTATCGTAAGGTACGCCACGCCATAAGTTATAAGCATTGAATGCCCCAAGATTTTGTCCCAATGCACGTCTTGTGGCACGGGACCACCGAGCCAATTTTTAGTCTCTTTGTATAGCAACCAGGCATCCCACCTCCTCATGTCCCGTTTTCCTCGTGTATGACCGCCCCCAAATAATGTGTTTACGATTTACGATACGTTTTTACGATAACAAGGGTTACAGAAGTTTCTTTTATTTGTAATTAGTCCCGCAATTTCATCTACATACTCAAGCTTTTTGGAATTACTGATAAAAACTATCAACGCTGTGATTAAAAAAACTTTGTTTATCCTTGCTACTAAATTGCTTGATTATCTGTTGTCTAATAAGTATAATCTTAAATCGGATTGACGAAGTCACACACAGACACTTTAATGCTAATACGAAACAATTTGCTTCAAAAAGGCCTTAAAAAGATTTTTCAAAGTCAACTCCGAATTCATGCATTGCTAATAATGTGTTGAAACAAAAGCCATTGTTGTTGTTTACTAGGAAGAAGGGAATCATTGCCACCTGGAAAAATTGACAATTTTTACTAAGTGAAGATCCCATTAACTGATGAGATTCGACGAGTTTTAACTATTATGCAATTTGAATACCGTAACATTCCGGATAGAGTCCAAAAAATAACTTTCTCCATTTGACATGATGTCATTCAATACCACGAACGATACTGCTGTTTTCAAATAAAAGAATTATCGGTAATGTTTCTGTAATTATCGTTGTTGCATAGCAAAGCAGGTTTGAAATAAGAATGTATCTTATATGTTAATCGATTCTTCATCTACTTTGTCAAAGCATGACTCGAGGTTGAACATACTCACTGGATGAAATTGTGACGACAAGCTTCATGTGAAGAACTTGGACGACATTAGGCATAATTTCATTCACGTTATTATGATTATTAGCTTTTATTTGCCTTTATTTCACATATTATTCTTAGAAAAGGAACAGAAGCAAAACAGAGGCTGTCACATTCAGACTATTTTAGACCATTGAAAAAGATTTTTTTGTATCAAAGCTTGAAGAAGTAATCTTCATTGAATCAGCTCCTAGGAAATAAGAAAGAAAACACATACGCTCACTGCGTGAAATCAAGCAATGTTGAATGGTTGAAGAGCGGAGAAAAACGTGACAGCGTCAGATTAATTCTGAAACCAGAGCATACAATAGCCAGATTTTCTAAACAAAGTTTCGACATGAGGTTTTTTTCTTCCGTTGAATGTCGTTCTCTACCAGGCTGTGTCTCGGGCCCTTTAGGTGTATGCATTTGGTTACTTTAATGTTTATGAAACTTGTAAGTGACGGTACTCATAGATCACGTATCGTATAAAATTCTGTGTTACCTTCTTCATCCATCTCTTCAATTCCACTCGCAGATGATTTTATGATGTTCAACTTAGATATATGCTTGTGTATGCATTTTTTTCATTCTGAAAAAATTCTGAGGGAATTTAAAAAATCATCTCTTCAACTTAGCAGCAATTTAAGCCGTTGTCTGAGCTACGTTTTGTGAACATGTGTGCACCATGACTGTCAAGGCCATAGACATTTGCTCCCTGTTCCCGAGACATGGAAGTTACATGCGTTATGATGGGTAGTCTTTCAGTTTGCATAGTAAGCTTATACTCACAATATCTTGATCACGATCAGAGTTCAACCGAAACATCTTGCTGAAAGCGCAGGTAGGTACATCCGTAGTTTTTGTTCACATTTTTGATTTTTGGGAATCCATGTGAAGTTGTATGACCACGTCATGTTGAATCAAACAATTTCACTGTCTGTCAAGTACTTAACGTTTTTACTCGAATGATGTCGACTATACTCACACTGTGATAATCCATGAATACCTTCCATTTCTCAGTAATGTAACTGGCGAGGGAAAATCTGTCATACGATATTTATTTTATTAGAATTTTCTTTATAATAATTTAAGTCTTTGTGCGTTACTCAACAAACTTGGAAGAATTCAGCATTCGAACTTTTTGTTCGCTTCACAAAAATAAACACTCAGTTTAATTAATTAAAAACTACTCAATGGGTTTGCAGTACCTAATGCTGAAGTAATGTAGTGCATACATTAGTAAGTAGCCGAGGGGCATTTTTATTTTATTTTTTATTCAGCCGCCCAGAGTTAAATGAGAATCCATAGCAAATTGTCGCCATTGAAAACGCACAAATTGTCTAACAAACTGTCAGGGTTTTCTATATTAGACAGTAAGGGAAACATTTTCAACATTGTGAGCATCTTGCCAAATATACAATTATTTGACAGCTTTCTCATGATGGCGTGTTAGAAGATTCCTCGGTAATCTTGGCATGATGAATAAATCTATAAATCGTAGTCTGTCATTTTTTGACAATAAACATGGAGCATCCGGAGTGTCGTGCGAGACCAATATCATGCGTGAGTGAAGTCACCGAACTGTTTGTAGCCAAGTTTTTACTATTGTACTTGCAGACTCAACACTTTATCTGTCGAGGAAAGATGCGCATAGAAGAAAGAAGGTGTAAAAATATTTAAGCAACCATGAGGTACCTGAACGAAGTGAGCCTTAAGAAAAATCGTGGTGCTTATGCAGAAGAAAGAAACAATTCTCACACGGTTCCATATCATCACTGAAATTAAGCCTTGACGTTGTGTAATAAAACCGATCATGTGTCTACATTTTCTTGTGTTCTGCAACAACACAGAAAATATTACCACTCATCGCTTTTCATACCGCAGCCGCACCGTAAAATATGATCCTCATGCAAAGTCAAGCCGATTTCCTGTCATTTATTTTTTATGTATGCAACTCAATACGTAAACGAGAGACGCTATGATCAACGATTTGTGCAATCAAATTTGATTAAAATTAGACTTTCAAAAATAAGAATAATTACAAAACCTTATTACACATAAAAGCTTCTTGCAAATAGAGCATACTTTGTGAATACTATGCTGAGGATAATTGGCCCATTATTTCTGACATGACAAATTTGTACTCATTGAACAGAGGACTTGGTGACTAGGTTGAAAATACGACTGCATTATGTAGCATTACATAAATATTCAAACGCGCAATTGATGTCTACCTAGTTAGAAATGACTTTCGAAATTCACTTAAGGCTTTCAACAAGAATGTATATAGACAACAATTATAATTAAGACGCATTATTAAGTGTCCCAGGAGTCGAGTCCTGGAAATTCGGATTGTACAATCAAGAAGGTCTTTTATACGGAAGCCTGTCGGGACTGCTTTGATAACAATTATTCCTTTTCATATTATATCCAGGAGGGCAGATAATAAGCATCGGAAGGTTCTTGTATTTTTTTCAATAGGAACTCGGTAGTAACTATTCATAAATCATGAAAAGGTCATGCAACATTAATTATTAAGCCTGGGCCTATTAATATTGTAAAATGTTGGAATCATCCATGTAAAGTATTATAACTATAACTGAAAAGAGATTCAACAAGTTACCTGTGTGCTTATGCACAATACTACATCTTCCAGTAAAATAAATTTTAATCTGCCTACGCCTACAGAGTCACTCAAATTCCTGGGTAACTGTCTCAAGCGTATCCAATGACATGCAGTTTATGAATGGTAAAAAAACGATGGTAGATCTTCAAAATTATTGCAGTGTGTAAGCATATAAGAACTATATGTTATAACAGTACCTAAATTTTCATCCTGGAGCGTAATAAGAATAATCAAACGTATGTGTACCTATATATACCCTTAAAAGTTACTGGAGAAACTTACATAAGACGAACACAGGCATCTTTTGATTGAACCTTGAGATTTAGATCAGAACAACATTAACCTTAAGTTTGAGTTTGTTTAATAGCGACAACATTTGTTATACCCAGGGAGGTTGATTTTATTTACTCGTTTGTTGTTATCCTCACCTTAAGTAAGGAAACAAGAATAGATATATATATATAAATACACTACTTTCGTAATTAACTCTGTAGCCAAATTTCTTCGTGCCATAATTCCCCATACGGTCATAGATATAAATGTCATACATATGTATGTAATTGCTATCGCAGTTATTTGCTTAAAAGCTAAACTTGATCGTAGGTTGGTAATTTGGACGACTGTCAATATGTACATAGCTCTTTCCAATTCATGGTATTGCCGGTAATACAAATAACGGGGAATCATTAATGCATTTATAAATTGCTGCCAGCGACAATGGTTGCTTGGTTTCTTAGAAGTGATCACAAGCACATTTCATGCAATCCACCTCTGTATACATTTTGTTAGTTGGAACATCCCATGACTTTTATTTTTTTTCTTGAGTCCAGACCTCATTTAAATAATAATAATAATTATGACTTCAATATCTTAACATACTTGACCAATTTTTCTGACTCTTTGAATTACTTCTTCTAAATAGAGCCGACATTGAAAATAACCATTACTTTCTATCGCGGCTGGAATCTTGAAGCGTTCAATTACATACAAAATGCTCCAAGGACCCAAAAGAAGATGTAAGACCGCAATAGCTACAAAAAACCACATTGATGGCTCTTTTAGTATTAGTAGCTGCTTTCTTTCGAATCAGTAGAGCCTATATTTTTGTCTGGTTCTGACGGAACGATATGATGTACCTACATAATACTATGTATAGTCGTGTGTAAGACGATTGTCGGCGGATGCCGACGTTGACTTCCATCCCATTGTATTTACTTATTCATTTTTTCTCAACGTGAGATCACAACAGGGTGTCATGTTTTTTTGAGGATAGCTTCAACTATTCATATTCCCCGTATTTCATATATAGCCTTTTCCCCTAATTCTGGGTGCAAGAACAAATATTTACATTTCTATCTAGTCCATTTCGGTAAGCCGAAAGGAAAGTTAATCAAAATAAAACACTGAAGACAGAAAGGTAGAGACAATGTTTTACTAGCGCTAGTAAATCCTGTAAATCCGATCTAATAAACCTTTCCCCGAATTTCGACAACTAGGTAGCATCATTAAAAGGTTTACACTTTTTCCTAACGCCGGACTAGGGTACCTAGGTTGATTAGGTTTTGTTGTTTTCCAATTATCTCTAGTTAGTATGATGCAATCATGGAATTTGGTACCAGGAAAAAGTTGGTGAGTTGAATCAAACCATTTTCAGCTCAACAAAAGTGCAAATACATTATACAGGAAAATTGTACATAATGCCAATAAGAAGAAATTAAGTTTATTCGCTCATAATTTTAATTGCTATAACAAATATTATTTCTTGATTCAATTTGTAACCACTTGAACTATTTACAAACGATTAGGACAAAATTTAGTTTTGCTAAATCGGATTTACCCGACTTCCTATGAAATATCTACATAGTAATCCCTCTCGCAGAAAAATTATTTATTGGTCTAACCCTATGCTTTCCTATGACTATATTTTAAATCAAATTGCGGTGTGAATAAATGCATTCACAGACCATTTAGGACGCTTTATTTCCTCTCAAAAATTAAATTCTTTGTTTTCCTAATAAGGTAGACAATTTAAGAAGGCAAATGTGTTGAGTCGAATGTTTAAAAAATAAATAATACCAATGCAGAATGAAGAAAATACATATCGGGGGAAATGGCAAGGACGACTAGATACTTTTCTTTCGGAATCTTCCCAGGAGACATTACCCCTCAACCCGGTGTAAAGGATCTAAAATATTAATTCCATTCATTGGATACGCCAGAAATTCCAGTAATGAATTTTATAGGACACCAATAAGCTAAAAAGCACATGTGAATACGGATACAACATGAGACGGGCGATCCCAAGTCTCCAATGTTTTCGTAGTATTTCACACCATCGCAATGTTAGCAATATTATAGTGCTCCCACTAGAGTCGTATGAGTTCCTCTATCAGACCATCCTGAAATGAGTTCTAAAGTGCAACTGATTATAGCTGATCTTTACTTGCTCCATCTGAACTGAGAACTACCCGAAATGATCGTGAGTGGAACGAGTCTGCTCATCTCATTTAAGTTGGCGCAAGTAGGACGATTTCAAAAATCCTGGATTTAATGAAAATCCAAAGATTAAGTTCCAGCCTAGTTGAAGATATCGTAACATCTACGTTGCGGAAAGCAGTTTTGGTTTAATCTCTTGTTTTCTCCAATTTTGGCAGCATAGCCGTACGCATAAAATAGAAAAAATACGGAAAAAATAGAAAATTCAAATATTCCTGCGTTATTACATCGCTATTTTAAATGTATTAATTAGGTACTTACCTTTGAATATTTTACATCCGAAACAGTAAAAAAATAATTTTGATTTGATAAGCAAGCAAGTAAAATATGCCGATTTAAAAGTAAACATTAAATGAAATTCCTGCAATTTCATGGTTCCCTCAGTTTTCAAACCGTTTACGTTTGAATATTTCATTGTCAATATACGCAAAACAGGATTTATACAACTGACTACGAGGAGATCTTAGAGAACAGAGAAACTCTGAACTGATCGGAACTAATAGCTTTAACTTAACAGTGAGTCAAATTTTCTCTGTGATAAAAATCTCTGTTAGCTTAGGGAACCAGAACTGGTGAAACGTGAAACGTAAACTAATGCAACCCAACCTCCCACAAACTAGTATAGTTGTAGGCGCTAAACAAAATTATTGGTCACATATCCTCAAGGTAATATTAGTAAGCCCACACGGTGCAATGTAAATCTTAAAATTTGCACACAATTTTTGGTTGCGCGGGTGAGTAATAGATTTCTCAACATTGCCTATGGCTGTAATGAATGATGGCGTAAATGCTTACCCGCCTCTTTATAGCAAAGCAATTCTTAATTTATGTGTAAACATGGTACGTATAAGACAGATTCAGAGTTGGTGGTCGACTAAAAAGATACTTTCCATTAGTCTGCAGCATAAATTCTACGAACCGCAGAGAGACTAATTTCAGTCGTAAATTGTTCATAATATTCGTGGAGTAACTATCGCCTTTTACACAGGTACTCTTGGGTAAAGTAGCATACCTCGACAGGTGCGTGGTATTTTATACTATTTTGGTAAACAATAGAACACAGTAAGCATATAATATATACGACCGTATGCTTAGACCGGAACAGTGATTGTTTGAATTTACTCATTTTCACTGAACTCTTTGTGTAATGATGCAACCGGAGAAAGTAAAAGCCTCCCACACGCTTTTCTATATCGTCTATCGTGCTAGGGTAAAAATTGCTTACGAACCTTTCTAATTCCTTGTTGAGTTTCAACAACAATGCAACAAAAACAAACTACGAGACATGTGTAGTAATTAGTAGCAACTTCGTTCATTAATTCTTTTTTACAAGAGTGGTGTGGCATACGGCACCAATACTCTTAGTGAATCTATCCGTTTTTACTACAAGAAAATTCATTCACTTTTTCCAGCTCCACATTTGCAATTACATGCTGCGTACACTCTCTAAATCCTTTTCCCTTTGAACTCGGTGAGAAAACTATTGATTTTTGCACTCTGCTTTGGAAATGCCAACATAAAATTAGAGTACCTATATGTCTTCCTACATGAAACCACTGTCTTCTGCCTACGCTAACAAGCTGGCAACAAGACTTTATACCTCAGTACGCTACCTTACGAAGCCAAGCATAAGCATGCATGCTACGATAGTAGCATGTTGTACCTACGCGTTTCTATGTACCTAGGTACATACTTGTGCAGAAACATTGAAGATACACAATAAAGCTCTGCTCATCAACTTCCAACAAGATTTTATGATGCATTCTCACATATGCTTTGGGAAGGCCACTTCCTACATAGCTGTACTAGCTCCACGACAAGAAATGATTGATTGAATTCATTATATTTAGGTGGATATCAAATGCAACAACTGAGTTTCAATTACAAAAAGGGAAGCAAAACTAGAATCAAACTACCTACATAGGTACATACGTACTAGCTGGAGTATCATTTGACTTCTAATAAGAAATATAACTTCTGTCACCGTCTGTTACGTTTTTAAGTAACAGATGTTCTGACAGCGTGCATGTAACAGGAGTTATTTAATTTCTAAATGGATGAGCATTCTCTTTTGTTGAATAAATAATATAAGGTAGGTAGATTAGTATGAAGTTACAGCAAACACAGTATACCTACTAGTTTATAATTAAGGAACAATTCTTTTTGCTTTATAATTCTTGCCTGATTATGTTAAAATAGAATGCAATTCTTTTTTCTTCCAGTAAACATGTATAGCGGTCCAAACTTCATTTCTACAAACAGTTAATTTCTTCTACTTTCTTCCACTTTTATAACTTTGCCATTAAGACTAGAAGAATTTCTGATTCCTCCTTTGCCCTGACTTACCAGTCACGTAGAGTTTCCAACTAGCCGCGTATAAAATATTCAAAAAATGAATTATGCCTAACTTGGAATAAAATTTCACTAATGGCTCATATTCTAATTGGATTACAATGGCGACATTATAATTACTAGTGGGAAACCCGCCCCGATGTAGAGACGCTGTATTGCTGTTTTACAAAATTGTAGAAGTTTATTATTATCGTACGTAACAAAATGTGACATTTCTATTGGGATATTTACAATATTGCAAGTTTTAAAGCAATACAGAGCCCTTTACAGCGGGCCGGGTTTCCCACTGCTGTGTTTATTAATTAGTAAACATTATTTTTGAATGAAAAATCCACCCTCAACTCTTTAAGCTCTTTCAAGTCCTCAAGTATCCAGACAGGTTCACAAATAATTGCAAACAGTTTACATACGTACATGATTCTGGACTGGACTGAGCCTGTAAAATATTGTATGTCTCAGTGTAACTTACCTGCTTACACGCGCTACAATTACTTGTCAATCTACCTTGCTCAAGTATCAACAAAGTTATTATTACTCAAGTAGGCAGGCAACATATTTATTCATGCACAGTAAATCAATATTTACTAGCTTATTTGAGTTTAAGGTTACTATGGAATGGTGAGTAAAGTTACCCACAGTTACTAAGCATTTATCTCCACGATTCATTCAGAATTAAACTGTGGAATGATTGTGGTATGAACATATAAGCTTATATTTTCCTCATCAGTATACTTTCATTGATAATTATGCCTTTAGAGAAACTTCATTACCTATTGTTACTGACCTTCTACCAAGTTGTTTTGCATTAAGTACTTCCATTACTGGTGGACAAAGAGCATGCTATCCAGAAGCGTTCTAGTTCTAAAGTACTCAACATCATTGAAATGCGTCTAAAATATATAATTATGAGTTCTGAGTACTACGCAGCACTGCAGTTTAATCGTTTAGTACATTTCACCGTCATTTTGTAGGTTACTGATGCATTTAAGGAAAATATACAGTTCTTCTTTATGTACGCCAATAAACTTCCATGAACAAATACAAGTGGCGTGATAAGTAGTATTGGTCACATAGCTACATAAATAGGTACCTATCTACATTACAGTCATAAATCCGGTGTAGTGGTTTTACATAAACTGTCGTTTCTGTCCGAAAGTAGGCATAAACACACCGAGGATTTTATGCAGTATTATGAGTCCAAATTTCTTGTCATTGAGTAGAAAAAATTCTGTACGTTATTAAAATTATTAAAGTTTATAAATTATTGAAACCTACGCACAGTTTATCATGAACCATACTGTCAACTTTACCTACACTAGTACCGCATCTCTAAACTACATTACAAAGCATGGTCTCCGAATATTACAACTGACCTTTACAATAATATTGATTAAGATAATTTTTAAGTTTTCAAAATTAGTCAGGTATCCGCGATTTTGCTATTTTTATACATCATTGTAACATTATGGTAGTTTTTTATTTGTTTTCAACGAAATGTGACATTTTAAGGAAAATCTCTTATTGCATATTCCAGTTTTATATTGGTCAAGCTAATCGTTAAAGCACTATAGTTTAACTAAATAGATTTAAACTCGTTTTCGAGTGTCATCAGACCCCATGATTATTCTAATTACAGAACCGTAAATGCAAACTACGATGCAAGATTTTTGGCGGCGCTCTGGTTTGATCGACAAGGTCTTGTCCAGTTTTATTTTCCCCATAACGGAGAAGAATTTATTTGTTTCACTACATTAGTTGTAGGAATAAAGCGCAAATTTTATTTTGCGCAAGCACATTGATGGCATTTCTTCCTTTTAAATATTTTTCTAGGAGTAACTTCAAGTTGCATGTCTTTTTAGTATCATCAAGGAATGGTTGTGCCTTGTACTCGAATCAAGGAATTCCAACTAGTCCGGAATCCGAACCTTTATACTGTTTTGAACAGTACCAACTGAATTTTCTGCAGCACCTTGTACATATACATAGTAGATCTACACAATAATTTGGAAGTTGGCTAAATTAATAAAACTATAGCACTTGTACCTAATTCGCCTACTCACACACTTATTCTAAGAGAAAAACAAGCTATAGGTGGCTATATGTACTCAACTCAACGAAAGTTATTGAAATCAAAGCTCAAAAGCATAATTCATTTTACGTTAGCGTGCTGTATTTCTTTATCTAGCTCACTTCTTGCTGCTGCCCGTTTTAGGTATTGCAGCCTATTGTACTTGCATCTTAACAAACATATACAAGCGTCAAATACATACATACGTCTGAAATCTTTAACGCATCTTTTTAAATTGTGAAGTGAAAGCTAAGAAATGAGCTTGATTATATTGCACGTGTAGTCTCACTACACCCCAGATAATGTATATTTTACCTTTACAGTAAGGTGCCCCTGCACTGAATGGTCTAGGAAACAAGTGCCATTACTTAGCATGGAATAAACTCCGGAGTCCAGTATAGCAACAATGTGTCTTCCGTCTGTCTTTGGAAATAAGCGCGTATTCGCTTTAAAACTTGACGTTTAAGCCATTATATTACATTATTTAGGCTGTTAGGTATATCATAGTTAATTCACAATATTTGCGCCACCCGGTTTCGGTTGCTTGTTCATAACATATTTTTGTGAACAAAGGTTAACTTCATAAAACCAAATCTACGTAGATTTTTGTAAACCACAAGTGTTCTAAATTCATATGAGCGCGGTTACAACCAAAAACTTTTTAGATACCTACTCCTTTCTTTCGGCTATTTTCAGGACATATAATTACTCTTCTGAGTCTTCTGCCACCAAACCCTGCTTATTCAATACGTTTTGAAAAACAAACATAGATTATATTGACCACTATGATGCAAACTCCCGTGCATGAGCCTAAGGTTCGGCCGGTTTTTTCAAGTTTTTTGTTAAAAGATCGAAATGCATTCTAAAGCCGGAAAATTGCTTAGAATGTAATAAAACGAACGTTTCTAATATACTTAGTTTCCAGTTCATTCCTTGTATTTTTTAAGCTTAACACAATAAAGAGCTGCATAAGCTATAAGTACGTAATTTAAGAACAGTATCAATTAGTATTTTTGACAAATCACGCGATTGGCTACTGACTGATTTCTGTGGTTACATTATGTAGGTTAAGTGGAATATTATACAACTACATCAAGATGGAAATATATACCAAAGTAGACAATAACAATATTTTTTTAATTGTATCAGCAGTGACTTTTATTCCAAATATCCCTGGTTTCATTCGATAAGTGTAAATACGAAGGTTATGCTGCAACAAGTAATCAAGCTTTGAATATTTATTAATGACAATGGCGCTATTGGTTATGAAGGGAAAAACAATTAATCATATCGCATACATAATAGACAAGAGAGCTGTGGCTCGTTTGCCAGAATAAAGAAGTAGGTATACCCACATTTCCACGCCAATTAATTTTCACAGAATGAGGAGTCTACGAAGGAATTACACCGAAGCAACTGCTTAATGCTTTTTTATATAAGCAAAACTTCATATCTGAATAAATGATGATGCTATCGTCACCAACAAACAGGCATGAATATGCACATCCAAAGGACCGTCTCCCAGTAGGCATCCAGTAGCCACTTTTCTCTGTTTTTGTTTGAAGTATTCCGTAGTAACACTTAAATCTCTGGAAGTCTGAGAGTAAAAGCCTCGGGTATATTTACTTAAGATAGCTACCATCGCTCAGACAAATGTAATACTACCTTTGGAATAATTTCCTAAAACATTTTCTGTGTATTCAATTTTCCAGAGATAAATCGCGTCTCATACGTTCCATCAGCACTTAGAACCGCAGAGTAGTAGAGTAAGAAAAGAAAACAGTCAAAAGTGTCTCATTTCTTTCTCATTCTCGGCATCTTATTTTTACCAAAGGCCGAAGGCAAACACAGATGGACGCGTGCATATATCATATATCTTATCTTAAATCAATACTCCAGAATTACATGAAATTTGTTACAAATTTTATTGATTGACTCCTGCTCCCAGCAATAAAAACATGCCTATGGAAAAAGGTGAACTGTATTGTATGGTTGCTGTTATTACCCATTCTTTGGCTTATTTTTCCAAATTTACATATTCAAATGTAAACAATACTATAGTCGGCACAAAAAAGACATTGAAAAAAATTATTGAATTTGAGCATCAGGATGGAAAATAGGAAGCTCGAATTGAAATTTAAGACTTTTCGGTTTGCTTGATATGCAATGAAGTGGAGCAATAGCAAGTGTAGAAGGAAAAATAATGTTTTTGTGTAGTCTACACTACACCGGATATATTTGGATACGATCTACAAGGACCGACTGTCGCTCTAACAATGAGATAGTGGATCGAATTGATGCAGAGAAATGATGTTTGATGGTACACATGATAGCTCAGTTGATTTCATAAGTATTGGGTTCCTACTCATGCGGAATGAGAGGAAAACAACAACAGGTGCCCTAAGTAGATTAATCGATCTTCATGTAACTCTTTGCCTCTAGGGCTGTATATCTACACTATTGGATACCTTTACACCTTTGTTCTTCCATGTCGCATGAATTTCAAAGTCTTGTTATTTATTTCAAACACCAAAGGCAAATGACCGACAGGATGTCTAGTCTGCATAATAGGTGTCTACAATTTCCACTGCCACTGCAGTGATTTTTGAATGAGATGAGAAGGAGTCTCAACACAATGAGTTTGACATTCATATGTTAAGAGGAAGTCTGCACGGCACAAGAGTAAAAGTATGTACATACCTATCTACACAAAACTACTTTGTAATGCATACATGGTCTTTGACTAGAATAACGTGACTCTTATGCTTAATTATGTATGATTTAATTCAAACCCAAATTTTATTTTTAGCAAAATGATGAGTACTGAAGGAGCCCATCAAGAAATTTGCTTTAAAGTTACATACCGGCAATCCAAACCAGCTGGGTATGTTTTAAGTCAGACAAATGTGGGGGAAAAATACTTATATTGCTTCTGTTATAGTCTGACTTATACTGGTGATCCGTAAAAAGGATATTCGGTAAGGTTGTTTACAAGTGGAATAAAAGTTAGTTTGCCTGGTAGTTGGGTAAAACGGTAGAAAAGTAGTTTTTGTCATAGTTTATTTTTACCATATCACAACTACCAACTAAAAATCCGGGTACACCTGATGATTGCCGTAGCAAAGAGGTTAACCTAAAAGGTAGTTAGTTTGTCTGTGGCCACTACAAGCCACAGTAAAAAAAATTGCTTTGAAAAAAATCAATTCCGGGCCGTCCTGGAGCTCAAAAATGAGAATAAAAGTGAGAAAAATAGTCAGAGGGATTGCTTTTTTGAAATAGCAAATAAGGTCGCCAGTCGCCACCATTAGCAATAATTGTTCATTTACATGTTAATGGGTAGTAGAACAAAATAAATTACAATTTATTTTCATGCAAACAATTGCAAGCTAACTAACTAGGTAATGTTGGGTAATATTGTGCTACAAGTTGAATCTTCATGACAGATTTTACCCAACTACCGGGTTACTAACTTTTAACGGGTTT
>JAAXYX010002199.1:0-18475 GCA_036851915.1 Ptenothrix huangshanensis
ATAGGCAATACAAAAATTACTGTCAAATTCAAATCCAAATCCAAACTTAGGTAACTGCCGTACTTTCAGTGTAGGTTTAAATATTCCGCGCCTGTCATACAAAATCCAATTTGGCAAGAAATTCAATTGCCAATTTTGGAAACATGTCGAAATGATTTTGAGACATAATGATAATTTTGCTCTTTACAACATGTTTATAGTGTCTTCATTCTTTCCTCCGACGCGATGTAATGTAGCAAAAGGCGCTTCAAAGTAATAATTAATGTAGTCACTCGTTTTCGTATTCATACCTACATACATATGCCTGCAGGATTTCAATTACAGCAATTCTATTCGTTATTAAATCACGTCCTACGTACAAAACCAAGAGATGCCTTAAACTAAACTTGTGACTGTGACCCCTGAATTCATTTGCACGACCAAAATGAGAATTTAAGATGGTAGAATAAATAATAACTTTTTTTCTAGATTCCAATAGAATCCAAAACGATTTTGGAGGATGAGGAAAAGGTAAGATGATTCGTTCGTGTCAATTGAGTAGACCGGTATGCAATACACAATTATTTAGGAAGGAAGGATCCAGAGACGAATTCTGCAGATTGCATGCTGCATCTGAATGCACATATGAAAATACATTGGAATTCTCCATGCAATAACAATAACAATAACTCACGCAACATTGAGACGTGCTCTCTCGACTAAATTCTTGGGTCGGAGCATTCTGGCACGAGCATCGTTGGGTAAAGGTGGTGGACTCTGTGCCAAGGCATCGACATCAATATCATTGACACCATTGAGGAGTAAAGGTTGAGGTGAATACGAGCCATTCATATTCATTGTATTGTACGGTGAGGCTTGATTAGAATTCCAACCACCACTACCACCCGAACTCATGGGGGAGCTAATCGGTGTTGTTTTCGACGGTGATCTGACTGGAGCACAAAGGAACCTCTCACCGTACCCATTGCTACTACCTGAACTACTACTACTCCCCGTACTATGATTGTGACGACTGTACATTGACCCATTTGAATTCGCTGTGGCAATAAATGTATTCGTATCAGCTGGCAGTGGAGATCTCCCACGATTTATCTCTTCTTGATGCGATATCTTCCGATTCCTTAACTGCTGGTAATTCTGCTTCAAATGTTCTTGCGTCAAAGGGCGGGCGAAGGAGAGTTCTTCCGGATGTCGAATTCCTAAATTGAAAGAAACAAGATTACAATTTTCTCTTCATTACAGTGATATCAACTACAAACCTTGAGAATTATAATTATAGTCTCTGCTTGTCACTAGCATAAGCCACACTAGTGCAGTGAAGCAAAAACTCGGGGAAAAAAGTCACCACATAAATTTGTCAGCTGCATTCGGTCCTAATTGGACTGGCTATTTTAATGATACTGTACTAATTACGTACATCAAAGAAGACGACGACTCTGCCTACTGCCATTGCATATAATGGAGTTAAGACAGCATCGGCAGCAGCCACAAATGCTAGATTCATTTGTTTGACTCGCCTTAAAGATTTATTTTCTCTCTTCCATCAAGGACGCCTATGATTAAATCTAAATCTAAATTCAATCGTAGATCCTCCGGCATAAAAAATCTATTTTCTTTAATCGAATTTAACTCAGGACGTGTCACGTGTGTGTCTAACTAAACGATCAGAGTCAGAACCAGAACCCTGACTCACAACCAGCTTGCAGATTAAATCCATGCTCTGAACTTTAAATGTATTCCACACTCCATGGATCTTCTTACGTAAATTTTGTGCACTCGTACCTTAACCCTACTAACGCCCAAAATACTATCAGCTGTCCACACAACCAATTCTAATCTGTGATTACGATACGATGAAAACCAGCGGATGCTTTTATGTTTTCATTTTACCTATACCTAGTACTTACACATATAAACATAGGCATTATATTCTAAAAGTCATACTGTATATCAATTTAAGTCCTATGAAAATCTAAATCAATAAAAGCAGCAAGCACTATATTACAGCTCTAGCGTCGAAAGTGCGATAAAAAAGGAGCTGCCGATCAAACTTTAATTTAAAGTTAAGACTTACAGAAAACAGGGTGAAAAAAGAGCAACAAGTTGCTGAGGAAGCAACTCAGCTGGTGTCTGTCTCGGTGTTTGTATTTTCATCTCAGGCTCTAATTTCGACTACGAGCCGTATGCTAGGAATCGCTGTGTCAATCTAGTCACGTAGTCTTCCACAACTTTACAACATCAACTCTTGAGCATTTGTACCAAAATACTGAGAGAACTCTCATCTCATATCATCAACACCAGGACCAAGACCAAGACCAAGACCGAGATCAGCTCTTAGAATCTTAGCTGGAAACCTAAGACTAGTCTTCGATCTTGACAAGATATGATCCCACAGCTCATATTATAGCTTATTCTTACAAAAACTCTTTATTCTCTTCACATCAGCAAACATCAACATCAACATGATCAACGTGAGTTTGAGCGGATCAATTTGTTGTTCAGAACAAGTCCCAAGACCAAGTTTGTACCGAAAACCCAACGTTAGTGTTGGTAGTAGGTACGTGCCTATACATCTGAGCACGACGTGATAGGTCTTTCATTCACTGCGCTCCATTAAACTAGGTACATTAATACCCTCACGTCTGCTCTCCACTATCCATTATACACTTTGGAACGCTCTCTTTCATTCAATTACTCACCAATTACAAGATCGTAAACTGGATCATCATTACCTAACAAAAGTCAACCACGCACAATAAACTGTAACTGATTATCTAATCTTCTCACTATTCACTGCCATGCCATAATAATGCCATACAATCTTTCATTCTTTTTTGTATTCGTCATTCGTACTCGCTCTCGCAGACGTTCTCAAAAGTATTCCCAAAAAAAAGCTAGACAAGTAAGTACTTGAAGGTGCAATGCTACTTTTGTTGCACACATGAGATAAATAACTCGGGAATAATAGAATATTTGTGTATGTCAAATTACCACTACGATTAGGATTATGATACGAATTCGAATACGACTGCGAATAACTGACCATAAATTCAGTTCATTCTTTTTTTGCTATCACAAGAATGTGTGAATCATTATCTCCGACTAAAGTGAGCAAGTGTGAACTAAGCGTTGGTGTTGATGCTATTATATATCGTAATACCTACTAAGTATAAATTCAACGGTCACTTTGTACCCTGAACAAAGTTGACTTGAGCGTTCTTAGAATCATGACACATGAGTGAACACATTTATTACAACACTCATTTCACATGCGTATCATGTATACCATGCTATGCTTCGACTACTATAGAAACGAAAAAATTTGCGGTTCAATAACTTATCTGAAATCAGAATGTTAGAGTAAAGTTGTATGACTTTCCAATCCCGTGATAATTGCATGACTATAATTATTAGAAAATATAAGCTTGTGTTGAGCTCTAAGGAATTATTACTAGCAAGCAATTATGATTTGATAGATAATTTAACACCACATATCAACAACTTGTCTTGAGCTGTTGAGACAAGACAAGACTAAAACTTCCTTTATTCATTTAAATAATTACTGCTCCTACTCTTTATAGTCATGACACATTATCTGCATCAGGGTACTTCAGACTCCATAGGCAGGATTGGATTCATGATTTCATTCTCACGTCAGTCAAATTATATTTTGCTATCAGCAACATACATATAAGCAGGCGTGAGAAGCGAGTTATCCTACTCATTAGTTGTTGGCAAAACGGCAAACTGACTTTTTAAAAAAACTAATTATATGGACACGAGAAGTCCCCGCGAAGGAGAACGAGGACCGCATAGTCTGACGCCTTAATGAAGGAAATTGAGATAACGAATTACTAACAAAAAATGTGTACGGCAAAGAGTAAAAATAATATGGTCACTATTTTCGTTGTGGCTTTACTTCTAAAATGTTCGGTTTTAAATTTCCGGTAAGATGATTCATCTCGTGATTCAAATTAATCAACTCTCTGCCAACTTAATTTAGCAGATGTTTATTGTGCAAATTATAGAATTAAATTATTATTCAATTATACATCCTACAATGTAATAATACCAGTTGGAGCCATCAACTTCTACAACACTAACCTTAATTAAATTACTTTATTGTATCATCATTCAAATTGCTTCTATAGTGAGTAATAAAACTAAACAAGGACCTATTTAACCACTGTCTGTGTCTAACGATCAATTGCCACTAGCTAATAGGTACTATTTTGTAATACCATAAAGTTTAACGATTATTTTGCATGAATCTCCTCTACGCCTAAGCTTGTGTTAAAAACTGGACGAAATTTGCGGAATAAATTGTCCGCGAATAAATTGCACCCAAGAATAAAGATGATAGAATCATCCTTGAACTAAATAATTTGTTGAAAGGTTGAACCCATGTAAACATCCGGGGAGTAGCGAAAAAAGCCAGACTCGACAGGACTAGACTGGTTATGGTTTATCAACTTTTATTTATATTATGGTTTTGCGCATCAGGGGATCAATACAAACGGTGCCGTAATTAATCGTAGACAATATTAGAAGATAAGCTCATCCACTCCGGCGTGAATGAAACACAAGTTCCCCATCCTAGTACAAACTATGAATGAATAATATAAACGAAAAAAATGAAACAGAACGATCGATTGTGACTGATAAATAAACATTATACGCAAAGCCCTTTGTACTATATTAATATTACGTATCTTGTTTTTAAACAATTCATTAGAATAAATCCCGGAGCCTGAATAAATCTCTCATGTCTTGTCTAATCAGTAATAATATGGGTAAATGGGTGAATACGTAGTAAATATTTCAATACACTATGTAATAACCAACAAGANAAACTATGAATGAATAATATAAACGAAAAAAATGAAACAGAACGATCGATTGTGACTGATAAATAAACATTATACGCAAAGCCCTTTGTACTATATTAATATTACGTATCTTGTTTTTAAACAATTCATTAGAATAAATCCCGGAGCCTGAATAAATCTCTCATGTCTTGTCTAATCAGTAATAATATGGGTAAATGGGTGAATACGTAGTAAATATTTCAATACACTATGTAATAACCAACAAGAGCGTTTTTTTCTAGAACCAAAAAACGTATTTTCTAACCAAGATCAAATAAGTATGCAAGAAGGTATATCTTTACCAGTGCTTTAATGATTATTATCTTGATTATGTACGTACCTTACTTACCTACATAAACCTACCTAAATATATTTCAGAATAGGCAAACCTATCTAGTTTTACATCTTGAGCNTGAAATAAGTATGCAAGAAGGTATATCTTTACCAGTGCTTTAATGATTATTATCTTGATTATGTACGTACCTTACCTACCTACATAAACCTACCTAAATATATTTCAGAATAGGCAAACCTATCTAGTTTTACATCTTGAGCTGAATCCAACAACTACACAACGTATTCGCCAACATGTATTACAGGACTAAATTGCATATCTAAAGTTAATTTGGGTTTTGCATGTCACATGTCACGTAAATGTGTTCTCACTTGCCACTCCACTCGAGGCTCCAGCTCGAGGCAGAGCGCTCCTGGATTTTTTTCAACCTGATAAATGCATTAGCAGCTTCCTGATAACAACATGGTGATGAGATAAAATTGACGTAATCCCACGGTAAATTTACACCCTATATTCCCCGGATAGTAATTAAATGCTCCATAATCGAATTCATGTTCGGATGCTACAATAAATCAGATTATTTCAATCATGTTTTTTTTCTACCCAGCTATTTTTGAACTTGGAGGCCCTGGCCTAGCCTAGCCATAAACATCCTCGTGTTTGGCAACAGCTTTGCTTTTTTAATTCCCTTCCGATTTCTCTGAAGTCACACTTAAATTTAAATTTGGAAAACTGGAAACTGGAATGGGATCTGCTAGGATTGCTATAGGTGTATATTATGCAGGTATCCTATAATTTACTAGTTACAATAATATACAGTTATATAAGTTCCAAGGTTTGTTTTATAGGACAGTAAAAAAGCAGTCAACGCTGACGCTTTCGCTACAAAACATATCCACGATCTTATACAAACAACGTATCAAATTAATATAAATATGTAGGTGGCTCTTACCTAATTCTTTACATAGTTGAACAACAGCATTAAAGGTTTTGATGGAAAAGTCCACTTTACATTCCATGGTTCGACGGTCGGGTAATTGAACCCGGAGCATCTGAAATTCATCAAGATTCTGATCAGTAACGTTTTGAACATAGAATAACAGTTTAAATTTCACACCAACCGTGATTAATCTACTTGGAATCTGACATTCAAGGAAAGTTAATCTGGTAATTCAATATTTTGACAGACTGGGTTAACATTCACACAAATGACATTTGGATTTCATTTACAGCTTTCATTTCCCATTCCCAACACCACCATCACTATGCTCATCATCCAGCTCTAGTTCCCTATCTGTAGTCCAGTCAAATTCATTATATAAAAAAGCGTGGAGACAATCACCTTCAAAATACCAACCTACATATACGATATACATACGTTCACATATCAATAAATTTCATTGCGCGTGCACTGCAAAGCAACGCTCAAATCAGGCAACGGTCATCATTTCAACAATGATCACAATCGAATACGCACATACTCAAACTCTTCTCAAGTTCATGTGTGGATTTGTTCAAAAGTTTTGACGTACTACGTACCTGCCTACTTCAATCCGATTATCATTCCTAATTCCATAATTGAGTTCTAAAGTTGAATTTAATCTACTCCCAACCACTCATCTTTTGTTAGAACACGCAGCTTGCAGCATCTGAATTAGATCGAGTAGCAAAAAAAACACTAAGCTAATAAATACTCTACCGGAATACTACCGTACATAGTACACTATTAATAATACTATCAGAAGAGGGAATTTATCAGTAGCTGCAGTAACGTGTCTGGTAACAGAACCTAACTGTAATCTTCAAAAACTAAATTTAATCGTTTTCATAGCAAAAGTAAACTTGCAGTAGGCTCCCACCAAAATATTTGTTTAAAGTAAAATAAAAACCAGTTGCCCTCCACAAAGCTAATCTTATCGGAATCGACACCAAAACCCACAAACTCCAATAGATCGTAATTGTTCAACAAAATCCTAACTTAAACACAGCCTAAGGTCTGACAATAAATCAAAATCCGTTTGTACTCCAAAAACGACCGAAATAGGAAAATAGATAAGGATTGTTTGGTGATGATGATGATGGTTGTGGGAAACAGACATTCGAGCACCATTGTATTTGTATTCAATATCGGTTTGGTTTTTGTAAGTACTTCGACGTTCATAGGTAAAGGTGATCCCTATTCTAATAATAAACTGTTTATTTGAGAATAGGAAAATCCGTACCACCTACAGTAGAATAAAAGATCGATTCCCGTTCAGTCATCGTCATCATCATCCTCATCAGTAATCATTCATTCGAAACACAATCTAATATATGAAGTACATTATGTATGACGTATTACCTTATGGACAGGAGTAAAATAAAGAAGGGCATCAGCCTGGACACCATACTGGTCAAGTGTGAACCGCGTCCGTGTGAGCCACATGTTCCTCTCGGGCCACCACAAAGCATGGTCGGACCAGTCAATTGAAATCCCTGTAGGAAAAAAGAAATGATTCAATTCATTAGAATACTTAAATACCAAGACCAAGCCCACACCCATCAATAATAAAATATGAGGCATAAGCCTATTAAACTATTTTCTATTTACCGATTCGAATATAAGTCAATGCCAAATATAAACCTATCAACGTGATCGATATGACATGAAGGCAAAGGTACTTTGCAATTACTTCTCATTTCTCAATAAATTAACGATTTATATAAACAGAAATATGCTAATGCTTAAATACGAAATAATTATATGCCCATAGTGCCTACTTTTCTCGTATTGTAATTGTATAATTATAGCCAATCTATTTTTACATGAGCATTATTACAACTACCTACAAGAGCGACTGGGAATAACAATCACAGTCACAAATGCATCCATAAAGCATGAGTAGGTACTAACGATAAGCCTGAATCCGACCATCTGCATGCGTAAGTCCTGGTACATCTTGTACACTTTATCAATCCATCAACGGCTTGAGGTTATTGAATACTCCATTGTGACATGACGGATGAATTTTATCAGCCATCAACTTAACAAAACTACCTACACCTTGTACAATCCTCGGCCCATCTTCAGCTTCAGCTTTCAATAATCAAATCCTTCACAATCACAACCAACACAGACGAACATAATTACAGTAATACAAAAGCAGACGGCAGACACCATCCGGCATTATGTAGGACTTCTTACTACCTACTTATGCATCCAGTAATTGTTCTTATTGCAATTCATTTTCACACAATAAGACTAATATGAACACTACACTGCTACATTAGTACCTACTACGAATGACGAACCAAAGAGACTAATGCATTCAAGCAACTAAACTTGTGCGTGTGCACTTGATTATTGGTTAAATTATTAGTGTCCATAAAAATATTGAATTGCATAGCATTGCATAAACTGCAAACACATGTCATTGCTCGATTTATATTCCCCAGCTCTGCTCCGGACTGGATTCGAATTACATTACACTTCTATAGTAACCCACAATCATGAGTTGTAGTCAAGTAATTGAAAACAAATGTGACATTATCATCTCATTTCACCATTAACAAGTCTAAGAATATCTGGCTTACTTCTTCTTTTAAATTCTGCTCAAGACTCGATGCACCGTACTGTACTATAATTATATACTCTTGCCTGCCACTTGAGCTCTACAAACTGAAGTCGCTGGCAAGAAAAGTCATTTTAAAATTCTAATTCAAATGTACACATAATTGTAATTATTGTAATCCTACTTCCCGAGGTCGAAGCTGAAAAGTAAGCATTACCAGGATCAGTACTATGGAAGAATGTAGTATTTTTAATTATTTGATATTTTCAAAGTAAATTAGGTTCAAGAGGACGACGAAGACATGGCGAGTGTCATAGCCATAACACAGCAGTTATTGCATGGCACGCCACGTGATAAACCCACATTATGTAGTTAGTGCAGATTCCGCATTCATCGAGGATATGCAACTCAGAAATAATTTTTCGATGTGCCAACGCAACGCGTGTCTCCGAGGACTTCCACACAAACACAAATACAAATACAGTAAATACACAGCCAATTTAACTTACAAACGAAAAGGAATGAATGGTGAGAGGAGAATTAAGTCAGTTCAGTCAGAGTCTCCTACACATAAATTTCCATAAAATACAACTACAACCACAAGTCTGAGTGTCTTTGCCCAAACTCATCTCCAATCTTATCCATGTTATGTTCACATGTTCACTGTTCTTCACACTGCTTACTGTTGTCTACAGCTTTTATATACTGAATAATCGCATTTCCAATGAATTCAGGATAAATGATAGCCAGGTCGTCGGTACTAATATAGGTAGGTAGGTACAAATGGAATTCACTGAGCTTGACGAGACGTGATGTAAATCTCATAAGCAACGCTGTAAGCATACATAAACAAATTTCCTCCGAAACCTGCCAATAATGTTCAATACTCCTCATCCATACTGATCAGCTTCGAATTTCAATTGCATTGGCAAAGTATCCACAACCTCATCAACGAACCATATCCAAATCTAAATGGAAAACATCATAGCAACTACATATTCAAGTCCAAATCAAAATCAACCCTCGTAAAAAATTATACCACCACACCATACCATACCATACCATACCGAACCAAACGAAACCAAACCAAAGGAAAAGAAACCATGCATAGACGATAATAAAATCCACATCATTTTTTCATATCTACTTGTTCGTTATTCGCAAGTTCTGCGTGACTGTCAAGAGTCCAAGTCCCAGTCCATACCATGCCGGTGCCAATGCCAATATGCCAGTAGAATGTATGTAGGCAGAAAGTTTTCAATTCAATGAAAAATTGCGATTCGTTTCCATTTGATGTCATGAATACTCGTGGGTTGTTTACTTTCCTACTCCCAAGCCCTAGCTGACTTGACTTGAATTTGACTTGACTTGATATATTTGCTTCCTTATCCTAACTCAATTTGCCCTCTCTCTCTCCTCGTCTCGATAACTCTAGAGTTTCAATCCATGTCATTCATGAACAAGAGGAACCAGAAAGAGAACAAGAACACAGATATTCTGACTACCTGGTAATTCTGGCTCTGCCTTTCATTCTGACTCCTTCGTGTCCTCCATATCAATATCAATTTCCATCAAACAGAATTAGAGTTTTTTTATACCCAAGCACTTGACAACGACAACGACGACAACTGCAAATAATCCGATGCTTATTGAACAGAAAGACAGTAGTAGTGCTGACTTGTTGACAACCCAAACTTTCTACTTTCTGTCTGCCCAAGTACCTAAGTATATAAGTATGAACTAGTAATAATAAAAAAAACCTAATGTGAATCTAGTCCTCAAGCGAAGCGTAAGCATCGAGTCAAAACTTCAAAACTTTATACTATCTATACTATCTACACCCACGTTCAATTTTTTCAGGACATATCTAGCTACCAACATACGTACATATTTAAATTCTAGCTACCCTCCACTCATTACATAAGGTGGCTGTCAATACACTTGCAAGATAACAATGTTCATCTTAATGTAACAGTCACTTTACGTACTGTTGTAAAACAAGGAAGCCCAAATCTAAAAAATGTTTTCAATATCGTCCCACGCATCCTTCCATCTTTCGATGAAACATACATACCTGCATACAGCAGGCACCTATAAAAGTTTCCTACCACACATGTCTGCATATTAGTACTAGTACCTACTTGCCTTAGGTGCGTACCTATGCTATTTGCTTCCACAGATATGACCAGACCAAACGAAACCAAAGTAATTTAGTAACAATGTTCGACCAGACGAAAATGTGTCTTAGTATCTGTAAATGGCAGGACAGACGATCACATACCCAGTACCAGTACCAGAGCCAGAGCCAACACTAAGAATGAAATGAAATCTAAGAATGCATTAGACAAAAGTAAAAAGTGAGGAACATGAACTTCTCATTACTCTGACAGGTAGTTCATTGCTAGTGATCTACAAGGATGATAGCCAAGTGACGTAGGCTGAGGCTAAAACTGTTGAATCTACTACGTGTGTAAGAGGAGACGGCACTTGACATGGCTTGACATGATATGAACATTAAGTATTAAGATGCAACCAACATACATGTGTAGTAGATCAGCGAACTAGAATCCAATGCAAGTATACAGCATACTACTCCAAATTTCTACAACACAGATAGAGGAAGGAGGAGAAGGAAGGACACAATCACTGTATCACTGTGATAAGGCAAAATTACAGCAACAAAACAACATCAAGAGTAACAACCCAAACCAAACCAAAGGAAGAGAACAAGGAGGAGAATCTACAATCTATCTCTGTAAAAGTCTTGCAAAGCGTTTGCTCCTACAAAGTGAGCAAAATTTCTTAAGGAATCCACCCAAGTCCAAATGATCTGCCAGCATGAATGAAGACCAAAAATGTGTGAGTAGGGGACACACTCTTTAAAACTTTCAATCTCTCCACAGTGCTTTCCACATAATCTATAGGTACTACATATAGATTTACCTTCCTATATCTGAACACTATGCACTCATGTGCGTAGAAACCATTACCACCTAATTGGGCCGATTGACCTCTGTGGCAAAGTGTGCGTGGGTTTTCTACCCTCGTCGTCTCCCTATCTGTCTCTTTAAGGTCGTCACCACATACCTATGCACTACTAATGCTTAATACACCCTGAATCTCAACCTGTGCAATAATACAATACGACTACATGCATTATTGCATCTGTCCAACTTTGCACAAAACCGAAACAATAGGAATATTATGTAGGTACATGGAGCAAGAGCAACAGTATTAGCACCACCAACAGCAATAGTAATCGCAATGGCAATAGTAATAGCCTCAAGTTTGAGTTTGGGAATGTGCAACAGTCACTTCTCCAAATATGTCACAAGTGTACCTCACGAATTTCAACCACACAAACCCACTGACTGCTGTTGTTCTCGTTGCTCTTACCATGCCATGCACCTACGAGGAAAACAGCACTTCAACACAATTGCAATAACAGTCATAGCAATAGCTGATAGCAATAACAATAATAATATACACAATACCTAGGTAGTTGTACGGATGAGGCAATCAACAAAAAATTCTATTCGGCCACCTACCATAACCATCATCATCGTTGGATGATTGTGGAATTATAGCTATGGCATTATTACCTCATCGTATTAGTATGCTGAATAAAAAATGCCAAGACTCACTTAATTATTTAACTTCTCCCCACCATCATCCTACAACTTAACTGGACAAAAATTAAACACTCGTAACCACATCGTGAACGAGGTGATGAATATCAAGATGAAGATGAATATCTCGAGATGATGTAGATGCATGTACTTCCCATAAAATACAAAGGAAAGCAAAGCAAAACAATGGGCAAGATTGTGGCAAAACCCAAAAATGCATGAGAAAAGGAAGGGAAAAAAGCATGCTAAGTACTAATCCTAGTAACTGGCACTTACACTAGCTACATAATGTCATGTCTCATGTCTACCTGCCCTTCTTCAGTCTTGAGTTTTCCTTGGGTCCTCCACCCATGTCTCGAATCAAAATCTTTATTCCCCTTGGAGTTTTTCTACTGGCAACGAAACGAGAACGAGTTAATCTATGGAGCCCTATCCACAGTATCCAAATATAATAATAGCATAATAATATGGTGCGCAGTATAAGAGCATAAAGATATACACTACAATACCATAGAGCACGTGGGTATAATAAGTAAGAGTAGCAGCTCTCAGCAGAAGAGAAGGAAAGGGTGCGAAAATCTCTACCGCTTATTTTCACCCGTCTGTCTCGTCAACTTTAACTCAACTCAACTCAGGTGTACTCAGATTGAAACTAACATCCACACACCTTGCCTTTGCTTCCAACACACAGTGCCTATATGTACACTACAGGTAGGAATTCATTGAAAGACTGAAAGCATTTTTACCACGGAAAAGACCGAAGCCAAAACCAAAACGAAAATTAAGCCAAGTCCACGTCCAACAAACCCAAACTAAGAAGGAGCGTCTCACGAAACACGTGGAGTTTTCAAGTCTTTAATAATAATAATGATAATAATGTATGGGTAGTGTGTGTGTGTGTGTTTTTGTGCGATGTAGTGGTAGTGTTGAAGTAATGTGTAAGGCTAGGAAGGTAGGTAGTTAGAATGTTTGAAATATTCGAATACTTTCCTCCTTGTCCACGGAGCCCAATAAGTCAAGTCTGTGTGTTCATACAGTCAACAGCAATGGATAAACTCATAAAGCACCTACATAGGTACTTATGTATCTACATGCATCCATAATCCAAATCTCCAATTCCAAGCTAGAGGACGTGCATCTTCTAACTAACAACACTGCACTCAACTTCCTGCCTGCACCCTTCCCATCTTCATCTCCAGTCTCAACTCAACTCAGCTCAACTCAAGTCACCAGTCACTAGTCACAAGTCTTCACAGTTTAACTCTGATTCTAAAGCATTTCACACAATGTACACGTATGGATGGATGCAATGTGTATTCCCTAATTCTAAATACTGAGAACACTCATACTCATGAACATGAACATATGCGAAGGCAGACCCCAAACATTTATACTAGATAAACTGTGAAATGCGGATACACACGAGCACGAGTCGAGGGAAGAGGATACACACAGTAATAACAGCCAAGTAAGTCAAAGCCAAAGCCAAAGCCAAAGCCAAAACCAAATCCAAATCCAAAACCAAGACCAAGACAGTCAGTCAGTCAGCTTAAGATTGCAAAAGACTCAGAGATTTAGACTGCATATATTTGAATTAACATTATCGGGTCGACGAGAGGAAGTCGGGGTGTTTTTACGACGAACTGTTTCTTTTGCCTTTGCCCCGTGCTCCTCTTCTCCACTCACTCGTCTTCGTCTACCATTAAATCTTCTTTAGCAGCAAACTATACACTTACAAACAGGGCTTTGTATACCATACACAGCATTACTACACGTAGTTATCAGTAAGTATATACATATAGATACACTTACCACTACCACGTAGAATGGAAACTTGTTCACATCTTTCAGTCCGAGACACATTTGTTTTCCTACCTAATACTAATAACGTAAGGCTCATATCGCATTTTTATGCCTTCCATTTCAATTTCTATACAAGAGGGTGACTATTTACAGTTACGGTTTTAAACAGTGACAGCTACAGCAACAACGAGAACGACAACGACAACCCAACGACAGTACAATATGCTTATAAACTGCGTTCCTTCCATCTACTATAATTATACTTTTGTTTATATCTATAAGTGAAAGCGCAAAAAGTTCTATTTGCACGGGATGTGGATGAGAAATCATACAAATGCAAACATGTCAGTACATTTGTACTTTATGCTGATAGCAGATAGTGCATCGTATATTTCTCTCGGTATGGCATGACATGGCATGGCACGGCATCACTTCTCCGAAGAGCAAAATCGCATGCATCAGCATAATATGATCTTCATGTTGAAACTTGATTTGACTACTTGAAGGACCAGAGAGAGAGAGAGAGAGATCCTGCCTTCCTCATCGTACATATTGTCGATTGTAAGAAATAATAAGAAACTCGGTTGTTGGTGTTACTGTGGGTATTATGTAGAGGAAGAAGTACATGATTTTGGCAGAGGAGCTCATTAAATTCTCCAAGACGTTCCTGAGATATTTTTGGCTTTGGCTCTGCCTTCGCACACAGTTGTTGTTGCTCTGTAGTCTCAAGAAACTTTTATTCACATAGCTCTTATTACTAGTAGCTACTATTATTTTACGCACTCCCTTCTCTACTATAGAGACTCTCTTTCCTTTCTGATTTCTGTTTGCGTGACAGTAGTTGTCTGTAGTTATAGTAGTAGTATCTTGTAGTAGCAGAATTGCATTTCATTGCGTGGTGCGTGTGAGTTTGTGTATTTTGTAAGTACACGCACTTTACACATTACACATGATCATACAATACGCAGCTGAAACAGTAGAAGTCCAAGCCCAAGTACAAGATCGGGTAGAGTATCAGGAAGCGATTCTTATTTTTCCTTCGTTTTTCCAGCATGCCGATGCACTGCCAGTGCCTATAAGTCTGTAATGCAAAGCACCTTTACTCCTGAACCCATTCATTTGCACTTAGCACGTACAATAGCTAACAATAACCGCATCCAAAATCAAATACATTATTCCAGGCCTTCCTTTGGATTTTGGTCTTGGTTTTGGCCAACACCACGTCATGCTACTGCTACACAAACTCTCAAGTACATATAATTATCCCAGCCACAATTTAAGTGTGGATCTTTTCACGTCTATTAAATAACTCATGTTGGTCTGGTCTAGAATTCTAAGGCATGGTATGGTCTGGTCTGGTCTTGTCTGGTCTACAGATACATAAAGGAGAAAGAAACTGCAAGCTGAAATCCGTAAATGAATACAAAACGGCAGACATTTATTCCTACGCTTCCCTCCCCTGAATACTAAACACTGTAATTCTCAAATATTTTCTTCTTGGTAGTAGGTATACAGATATACCCATGATGCTAATGGTAATGCCTATGCTAATGCTACTACGCAGAAAAAATCGTAAGCAAGTCATTGCTCACTGAATTTGAATTTGATTGCCATATAGCACTAAACCAATTGCTCAGTCAATTGCTAGTAAACACGATGCATTACAATTAACAATCAGTATCACAAATCACGTTTTAATTTTCAATTACTCCCTGGAACAACATCTTCACCGTGGTAGTAACTATTGGTAGTTGGTTTTGGTAGCACGGTACAATACCTACAGGGAATATCATATCTAATAGAGATATTTAGGCAAGAAAAAATTGATAGAGGTAAATGATTAAACACTATCTACTAATAATTGCTAATATAGTTATGGGTGTTCCCTTCAGTACACTTAAATATTCTAGGTATTTAAAAGCTTGGAGGAACATCGAACAAGAAGACAGCGACTGACAATCAAGTGGAGAACCGGGCTGGTAGCTTGTCTTTTAGCTTGACTTGACTTTGACTTGACTTAGCCTGTCACGCCTGGGTTAGAGTTAGAGCAACATTGCCATTATTTTCCACCAAGTATCATTTTAAATGCCAAGTATGCATCCGTCATTTCCCTTCCTTTCTCCTTCGTCTTTTAATCCATTACAACAACTGGGAGGTCCTAATGGCTTTCAATGTACTGCTAATTAGTAAAGACAACCAAGGAGCGTCGCACCAAACCAAACCAAACCAAACCAATAAAAATTCAGAGAGAAGAACCAAACCAAAGCAAACCAAAGGAAACCAACCCAGGCCAAGCCAAGCCAAGGTAGCTCTTCAAACTTCATGGCTTCATTCCTCGCTAAATCTCTTGAGTGTGTTCTGTGTAAAAATCGCTAACAGCTAACATGATAATGATAATACTAAAATCCCTATTTACATTTTCCGACTATCCCTTTTTTCTTATCATAATCCATAATCATGTCAAGTAATTAACAGAGTATATTGCAAGCTATGTAGGAAAGCAAGGTAAAGGTAAGCTTACAATTAGCATGATATACTACCCTATACTAACTTGACAGTCTCCGGAAGATCGTAATCCTACACATACATACATACCTATAGTAAAAGCCAGTTTGTAGAAGAGCATGGAAGAATGATCCCTGAATTTTTGTGACTGTGAGTGGGGTAGGAAACAATGCAGAACAAATTACATTCTTTTGTCTTACTCTCTTAGCCACGTCTCCTATCTATCTGTATCCCTATTGCTATCTCGAAAGTCAAGTCAAAATTCGGTTTCAGACATCCATCATCCGTTAACACGCCTCAACCTGACTCGACTCGACTCATCTCGACTCGCTCCACACTTACTTAATGGCATGGCAATGTGTCCTCGCTTCCGACTATCCTTCCTCACTTTCTGTCCAAAAAATCTCGGCTTAAATGAAGGGAAGAGAAGGCAAGGCACGGCAACGCAAGACAAGACAAGGAAGAGTTGATGAACCCTTGAAAGTCATTTTGCCTAAATTACACATATGGCAAAAGATATTTATCTCAAGACAAACAATAAATCATCACTACTTTTAGTTTTCCGTTTTCCCTTCTCACTTCCATGTCAGGCCATCCATGCGAAGCTTCCATTACAGAGACCAAAACCAAGACCAAAACCAAAATCAACCATTACAACCGCAACTGTTAAAACTTGAAGAATTCTAAATCAACAGAAGAAGCGTGGGTAAAACAAAACCTATGTCCCCAGTCATCTGTAGTACCTAAGTAGTAGGAGCAGAGGTATTAGTACAAAGTATAATGGGCCTACGAAGATAAAAGACGGATTGGGAAGATAAATGTAACTGCTTTGAGACCTGGAGCTGACGGTAACCGTACCCGTGGTACTGCAACGGTAGCAGTAGCTAAAAGCCTACTAAACTAAAACCAAACCAACATCCATTAGACGTTGGAGCTAGTAGGTATTTGCATTTGTCCAACTAACAAACCCAACTTGCCTCTAAATACACTAACAATGTGAAAGTACACGGTAAAAGCTGATCATTTTATTTTATGTCGTCCTAATTCTGGCTTTTTAAAACGTGTAANTAAACTAAAACCAAACCAACATCCATTAGACGTTGGAGCTAGTAGGTATTTGCATTTGTCCAACTAACAAACCCAACTTGCCTCTAAATACACTAACAATGTGAAAGTACACGGTAAAAGCTGATCATTTTATTTTATGTCGTCCTAATTCTGGCTTTTTAAAACGTGTAAAAAGTCATAATTACACCTTTTTGAAAAATGCAAAATATCATCATTACACCTTAATGAAAAGTGCAAAACGTCAGAATAACACCTTTTTGAAAAATGCAAAACGTAAGAATTACACCTTTTTGAAAAGTGCAAAACGTCAGAATAACACCTTTTTGAAAAATGCAAAACGTAAGAATTACACCTTTTTGAAAAGTGCAAAACGTCATAATTACACCTTATAATACTAGTTAAACCAAGTTTGTGTAGATTTCTTGTTTTACTTGCTTCAGCTCCTATATAAAGATTGTGTAGTTTTTACAGTGTACACATGCACTTCTCATATACAGACTTGAATGAAGGTTAAAATTCACAAGCTGATTTGATGAATGGATGGATGGAACGGAATGGAACGGTCCGGATTGAGTTTCTTCTAGTGACATAAATGACAAGACGGTTGAGTTACCCATTTCCACAAGAAAAACCCCCAAGTCCCACAATACCATAAGCTATAAGCATCAGTCTCACCCGTCTCCACAACATTAGCATTAACTCAGCTCAAGTCACATTTGCATATGGCAGCTATAGCTTCTCCTTCCCATTGCTTTC